>JABVXS010000252.1:0-41465 GCA_013365335.1 Madathamugadia hiepei
GTGTGTTATCAAATTTATCAGTCGATGATAATATAATTTTGCCCTTATCATTATTCTTATTATTATGATTATTATTATTATTGATAATAGTAGAACTGATGGCCGAAATGAATGAATGATAATGATGATGGTGATGATGATGATGATAAGCATCTGCGATATGTTGACAATAGTTCGAGCAGTTCAAAGATTATGAATGCATCAATTTATGTTATAAAATCTTTCTGTGTACTACTTTGGCAACCCTTATTTTCCACACGGTAACTAACCATTATGCAAATCAAATTCCTTCATCACTTACAAGATGATGATGATACTCTGATCAGTTATATTATCAGATAAGTTAGAAAAGTGATGGAAAAAAAAATTTTGGGAAATTCAAGATTGTCACCCAAAAAGAAAGTTCCAGTTCTTTGACCTTCGGTTGTCCATGCTATCATGTGAATTATAATTAATAAAAAACTAATCATCATCATCATCACCATCATCATCATCATATTATTATTTTTTCTCTCTTTCATTTATTTGCTTGAAAAATGAACAAAGCCTGAACTATGCAAATCCTCTGCTTCAATAATATCCCACCAAAAGTCACAAAGGCACAAACAACAAGAAATGCAACAGGTGGTTTGGTTGGTTGATTGGTAAATAGACGTATGGAAAAAGTACAGAGAAAGCAAAATTCAGGAAAGAATTTTCTACCTCATTAACGGAAGGGATTGAACAATATAGCTTATGTTGTGGAAATTGTCGCATGGGTTGTTACGACGATGTTAAAGGGGCTTATAACTAATCAAATTTAAATTCGCTGCTAAATTAAATAATTAATTAAATAATTCCACAAATTTTCCAGTTCATTTTTTTATCTTTTCATGCAACAACAATAAGTGATGCTAACAATAATCTATTATAATATTCAATCATATTGCTCTTCCTGTAATAAACAATTGAATTTCTGGCGAATTATAAATGTCAAAATCATTGCAATCATTTGGGATCACCAATGCTGGAACAGAAGTTTTGATGGATATTTCGAAACAAAAAGAAAAAAGGCGTGAAAAATTATTAATTAATAAAAGATTACAATGATTTTTCCATGCATTCAACAAATTGTTGAGGGTGAGAGAAAAAGAGAGAAAGATAGAGATAGAGAGAAATGTTGCAAATTAAAAGAAAAATAAAATTAAAAAAAAATGAAACCTTTCCTTTCATTCATTTGTAAAATTCTTAAAATATTATTTTCAACAATTTTCACTTTCAAACCTAAGGCACACTTTTTTGTTTGTTTGTTTTTTTTTTTAACATATTATTTAATTAATTTATGATGAATTTCATTCGTTGCTATTAGTACACGGGTAACATAAAACGATTGGTGCCGCTAATGTATCAGATAGGTAAGCGAAAAAAAAATAGAGGATAGTGTGGTTGTATATTGGATTGGGTGAAAGGTTGATGGAGAGTAGTGGTTGATGAAATTCTCGTGCCAGCCACAACCATATTATTAATCAGTCATTTTCCAACTAATCGAATCCCAATTGACCCATTTCCACCGCTGAACACAATTGTCGCATGGAGAACATTTCTTTTCCATACAGGTAAGAATCGTGAAAAGTTTTCAAGAGGATTTGAGGAATTTTCGAAAACCAAATCAAACAATAAAAATTTTTAAATGAAATTTCCCACACCATAATCCGGTCAACTAATCACTTATCAATCGATCTGTACATTCTTCTGGATTAGCAAAATGAAATTCGTGAAGAACTTACGGGATTTTTGGGAGACTTTGGTTTGCTTTATGTTCGTTGATACATAGACGATATTTCAAGATAGTTTTTGAATTATTAAATATTAAACTTGACTAATTCGAGATCGCACCGAGAATAGAACGTAGAAGGATTTTAGAGAAGAAAAAAATTAAATAAATAAATAATCAGATAATTTTTTATTAATCTAAACATTTAATGAAACGAATTCATCCGCCAAATTCATGGCTAAGTATTAAATCTTGGTTTCAAAAGGTCAATAATTAAGTGGCAGAAATTTGTGATGAAAAGTTATGTAAACCGCAAACAAAAATTCAGATAATACAGGTAATAAAAAAAAACTAAAGAAGCTACCTTAATGTCTTTATAAAAGTTTTTGAACCAAAATAGCAGAAATATTAAAATTGTGAAAATAAAAAAAATTCGTAAATTTCAAAACAATTTTCTCAACAGTCAATTACATTTTGCCATTCATTTCAAATAAAATTCACATCAATCAACAATCACCAATGGAAAGACATCATCAGTTGTAAGCGAAATATTATTAATTTTTTGGCATGGAAATGAAAGATTTTATAATTACTGCTAATCTTTCAAACAAAAATGCAAATAATTCATTAAGCAATTAATTATTATTTACTACTTACACTGAGCACCGATAATACTGCTAAAAGTGAAAAATAAACTATTGTAATACATTTTGTTTTTACTAATAAATATATTTTAAATATCACCGCATTTCTTCTGGATTAAAATAGCCTTTTACCCGTCGTTCTTAGTACTACTACTACTACTGTAATACATTCCGCTAAGAAATATACTGTAACTTGGTGCTACAGTATATTTGAATTGGAGATTAGCTGAACACATGAAAATGGTACTTCCGCCATTATACAGTGCTGTTCAACTTTACAAAACAGAACAGTCTGAATTTAATTTATTTTTTAGAAATTCGTCATTAGAAGGCATTTTCAAAGTTCGAAGCAAATATAAGCAAAAAGTAATAACATCTTAGCAAGAACCTTTCCTTGTAGATTGATTTAATCAAAGTCTCTTGACGAAACTTTATTGGTAATTTAAAATTTAGGATGATGGCGGTGAGAAGAGTTCTTTGTATAAATCCGGTAGAGCACCTTTCTCCGTGGCTTGTGGATAAGCGGTAAATAATTGCCCTAATAAACGAACGTGTTCTTGAGCATGTCCACGTAAACGTTGAATAATTTCGTATAATTTTTGCATCAAAGGACCAGAATCAGCTATCTGTAAAAGTAACCAAACAGTACTACAATCAATGAATGATTTAAATTTAACAATTTTATTGAGTTTTGTTAAGATACACATACAAGGGTTCAATCCAATATATATAATCACCGACGACAGAACTCCGTGACGGGCCGGTCGGGCAACGATAGTCACAAGCACAATGAGATGCAACAGTTTAAAATACCTTGGCTCAACAATCTCTGACAATGGCCGTAAGAAAGAAGAATTCTACGCCACCTGGATGAAATGGGCAAGAAGTAATGGCCCTACTCCAAAACACAATAACAAGGGAAATGGAACACAACAACAACTTGCATCTAAGGAGCTGGACAAACGCTAAAACGGAAAAAATTGAGTTTTGTTAAAATATTGGCATGTGATGAGCATTTTCAAGCATTACCCTTGCTGCGATTTGCTGCTGTAGACAATGCCTGAATTGTTCGATGACATATTGTCCAAGGGAAGAACGATCCAGTAATATCCAGGCAGATAGCAAACCCATTTCAGCGCTCGTTAATCGTAATTGGGCTAATTCATGAATGCAACTATGCATCTACAAATTTAAAATATTTTACCAATCAACAAAAAAATCAAACAATTTAAGAAGAAAAACCAAAAAAAAAAATGAATGTACAGTGAGGAGTTTGTAAAAAAATGCAATTACAGCATGAAATTTGTAAAAAATGAAATTACAGTAAAAAAATTGCTAAAAAAATTGATTGAAAAAGAAAATTTTTCATTCGAGAAATTTGCATTTGTAAGCTTACTCCAAGGAAAAAATTCAATTCCGCTTGCTCGCATGGTCGAAAAATGGATGCTGGGAAGACTTCTCGGCTGAGGATGAGCGAGGTAGTTTCAGGATTGTAATGCCTGGTAACGACGATTGCGGCAAGTTCAAACACACATCCTTTCAGCAGTGCAATTTGCTCTTCCTGGCTAAGTTGCATGAAACCTTCCACCATTTTAGCATATTCGATGATACATTGAATTATTCGAGTTAGCTCGGCCGCAAATTTCTTCCACGCATCGAACCTATTCTGAAATTTTAATTGTTCAATTATAATTGAATGTATGGTTTTAATGAAGCCTGGTTGGATGTGAGGAAGAAAGACGTGAATCCTTTGGACCTTCTTGCAATGTCATCACCTTTTCAAAGGTTATACCCACTTAATTGATAATTGAAATATTGAGACACAAGATTAGCAAAAGGATAAAATTTTCCATTTAAATTTAATTATGTTTAATCCACAGACAAAAAAACAAAGCTAATGTAAATGAATATCTAAGCAATTCTTACTTGAATTATATTTCATTTCAACTACGATTAAAATTTCTTTAAAGGCTAAAAAAATTAAATTTTAACGAATTCTTTATCGCATCTTTTGATAGAAAAAATTAATATTGTTTCTTGCCTGCTTTTCAACATTTCAGATAAAATTTTACTATTTTTTTGTCGCCTTTCTTTTGACGTAATGTTTAGTGGTGAAATATTCGCCTTACAGTTTGAAAATCTTATTACAGATCACCTCCTGCTGTCCTTTCAAGGTGACATTTAATGACTGGCTGTTTTCAATAGTTTACAGGCTATCGTCCAACAAACATTCCTGTACCAGGTGGTTCTTTTGTATGGTGCAAAATGATCAAGAATTCCTCCTTTCGCATTAGTTCAAACTTCACTTCAACTCTCTTTCAAGTCATTTTTCCGGAAGGGGTATCGGTGATTCCTGGACAAAAATCCTTCGGATGAAGATGCAAAAAAAATTCCCGCCTGGATCACAATTATCAACAAACGAACACGAATCGTAATATTAAACGATCACTCCACAGAGCTATCTAAATTAGTCAAATTCAAAAAATTGCCACCGCATTCTCAGTCTATCTCCCAACTTGACCAATAAACCTAAAAAATTAATTTGGGAAAAATTATTAATTGTTCATGACTTTTTTTTCGTTTTTTTAAATTTTTATAAAATTTTTCTGAAAACCTTATTTGTTTGGTCCCGTAATTTACTACTGCATTTCCATCATTTCTTTACAACGATTCGTCTAACACAAGGACATTTCATTTAATTTCAATAGAGGGAGGAGGAGGTCCATGACCGAGATCAACAGGAACCAGACAGCCCACAATTGTTCCAATTTACAAAAGTCGATAAGACGACGGCAAAATTCAACAGGTGGTCATGCATACTAACGCAAGAAGGACAAGGATTACGTAAGTTCTCGAGAAGCAGCTCTTGAAAATCTTAAATATTCACGGGATGCATTCATAACAACACAACTCGAACCTACCACCTGTTTTCAATTCAAAATTGCTTATTATTGGAGCAGCGGTAACTTGAAAGAGAAACTCCGTGATCTTTGTAATTGCTAAACATAGTGATTGAATTTAATTGAAAATTTAGAAATTAGGTTATCGAGCTCCAGAAATATTGATCAAAATCAACTTATCAAAGATACCATCTTTCACGTGGCATTTGCGAATTTTTTAAATAAATTTAACTAAAAATTGAAATAAATTAAATAAAAATCTCATTTTTATTACGACTAAACATTACTCATAATTGAATGGGATGGATACATGTCGTTTCCTTCATTAATGAGTAGCATGAAGTTTGCAGACAATCAGTTATATTTTTGAAATTCTAATATTAAATTAAAATCGATTGGTAGCGAAGGTTTTTTTTCTTTTTTTCCCAATCGCAATGAAGCAGAGCTAAGCTTGGTCAAATTGCTTTACAACTTGTTTACCCGGGACATTTATTTATTTATACAATAGTTGTTTGTTTTTAGACCATCTCTCTCTCTCTCATCACAAACTTTCATAATTACCTATGATAAAGTGGACAAGTTTTCAGGTGAAAAATGAAGAGAATTTTTTGCAAATAATTAACGATAAAAGTAGACGTAAAAAATGAGCAGAACTTTTTTTCTTCAAACACTTCACTTCCAACACATTGATTGCGAAGGAATTTTGCTATAATTAAGCAGAAATATCGTTTGCAACATGTTATTCATGCGGTAATTTAGGATTTGTAAAGTTGGAAAAAGAGTGTGACATTTCTCGTTTCATGCATGAGAACTTAATTAACTGCAAAATAAAGCAGTAGTGGCATGCATGATATTCAGGAATAAATTATCGAGGGCTTACCATATTCCGGTAATGCTGTTCGGTGAAAGCACTGGTTGATGCAGCAGCTAATCGATCTGTCACCGCGATTGTTGCAGGACCATGCGCTGAATCAAACGCTGTGGTGACACTTACAATTAAATCTTCATCTGGCTGAGATGCACCCACTGTCCGCTGAGAATATCCACCACTGGGAGCAGGTACCGCTGCCTATAAAATATCAGAATTTCCAGGTTAAAACTAATCACTGACAATATACATACCCCGGTGATTAGTGATAAATTTAAAATTATCTAATTAGGAAGGAACAGTGTCGTTGGTGATAATGATAGCTAGTGCAATCTAAAATAGAAAAATGAAAAGTGTTATAATAGGCATGAGATTTACCTGTTGAGCGATTGCGTAACCTTGTCCCTGTATTGATGGGTAGCTAACAGGTGCAGCTGCAGCATAGTTAGCAGCACCGGTTGTGTACGAACTTGCAGCATAAGCTACCGGTGTTTCATAATTATTACTGTAAGCTGCAGCGGGATGTATCGGGGTGGGAGGTGAATACTCACCGTATGGCGAATATGCTATCCCTTGAACTTCGGCCATTTGCTTGTGCATCCTCACCTGAAATACAACCTATAATTTACTATCGTTCAAGTACCAATGAAGCTAAGTAAAGATCGTAGGGTGTGATGAACAGCTAATGCTTAAGCTTGCTTTGCCATCTTTACATTGAAAAGTTTACACTTTCAAAAATAAATTTCAATATGTTCGATACGACAAAGACACATGAATACAAAATTCCAGTTACCGGCAACGAGTAATTTATTAATGCGGTAATTATGTGCAAAATAGAATCCTAAAGATCGAGTACAATGAAGAGGATTGAGATAAAATCCTCAATAATGAGTTGTTATAACTTAAAAAGTAACTTTGAGAAATCAATAATGACAGTGTTAATTATTCTAAAGAATTGCCGCATCATATGAAAATTGTTGAAAGAAATTTAATTTGAAAATAAACCTTTGAGCAAAAAGTTTTGCTATTAAAAAATGATGCAATTTTTGCAATGATCATCATGAAGTAATTGCATTTTTCAGTAAATTTATTTAACAATTACTTCGCTTCATTGCTATATAACAAAAGGAAAAAAAAACAATTTAGAAAATTTCAACTATAATTTTCAATTTACGTCAGCAAAATATTCAGCCAATTTTTAAATGTATGAAATTGAATTTAATTAAAGAAAAAAAATCAATAATTCTCACTTCATCTTCAACTTTTTCACGCTGTTTTTTACTCATCCGACCGAATTTCACCGCATCTCGACTCATCCCAAGTTCCAAGCATTTCTTCAAACGACAATATTGGCAACGATTACGATTCACACGATCCACGATGCATTTCTGTTGCCTTGGACATTGATAATTATTGAGGGTTGATTGACTACGTCGAAAAAATCCCTGAAATATTGTAAGGCTGAATTATCCTACCACCTCATTCCTTCCTTCCTTTCTTATTTCTATCAGTTCAAAGATATGATAAATTACGAAATGTTCCACTCATTCAATTTTCAAAAATGCATCCAAAAAGTATTATGCTAATTTTGTTTAACAATTGGGATGAGATAAACATTAGCTAAGCTGCTTGCTACTACTGCCCAACCCCAATCATGATTATCACTGATCATTAGCAATTCTAATGCGTTGTTATTCGGATAATTAATAATGAATGTAATACATGATTTTTTTTGTTAGCTACAAAATTTTGAGCCGGAAAGTGGATTTTTTTTTTCTGTAACCAAAAGATTATATATATTATAAAATTTTTTCTTTACTACTAAAATTCCAATTTTGTTCCAAAAAAAAAAAAAATTGTTAATTAATTTCAATGAGAAGAATTAATGTTATTGGGATGTATATGTAAATGTTATGAAATAAATTTCAATTAAAATCATCAAAAGCTTGCTAAAGAGATCGATCGATAATTTCAACACTTATTTTAACCAAATATCACAAATGCTCTTTATGATTTTGAAAAAAAAAAACAAAAGTGAACTGTTTTATTTTACATCATTGACACGGGCAAGGAAAAAAAACTTTTTTAATAATAAACAAATAAAATTTAATATTTTTTTCCACAAGCTTTTTATTAAAATTAAAAAAAAAAAAATTATCAAATTTTTTTTCTTTAAAAATAAATAATTTATTACATTTATTTAAATTAAAAAAAAAACTATTCATAATTCTCATGTATGCTAAAAATTTCATTAAAATTTATTTCAATAAAATTTGTTAAAGTTTGAAATTATTAACGACTATATGTATATATATATATATACATTTGAGTTTTGCTCGATAACATTTTCAAAATTATCAAATTGATAAAGAGATTGTTGTTGATTATTTCAAAGTTACCTTGCATCCTTCACAGGTTATGACGCCATAATGCACGCCAGATGACTTGTCACCACAAACCTTACATGGAATCACTTCAATTTGTGCTGAAACTAACCAAAAAAAAAATCAGTGTTGTTTGCAAAATTTGACCTCAATTTTTTAATAAAAAAATTTCTGGGTCCCACGTTGTGTCGTTAACAAAACTCCATGAGAGGTATTATGATGTATGTGTGTCCACCTATGCGTTTATATGTCTGTGTATCATGTGTATGTGTGTATTTGTGTATGTGTATGTGTATCATGTGTATTTGTATGTGTATGTGTATCATGTGTATTTGTATGTGTATGTGTGTATGTGTGTGTGTGTGTGGTGTGTGTGTGTGTGTGTGTGTGGTGTGTGTGTGTGTCTGTGTAGAAGGTGATATCGAAGAGTGTTATTTTTATATTCTCGACTGAAGAAGAGATCGCGAAAGTATACCGTCCAAATTTTAAAGTTCTCTGATTGCAAAGAAAGAAACCATTGAGTTGCATTAAAATTGAAATGAACGAAATAAATTTATTTATTTGAAAGTTAAAAAAAACGATCAATTTTTCTTGAATAAATGAGATGATTTTTGATTTAATTGTGAGGGAATAATTTTATTTTTCTAAGTATAATTTGTTGAGTTTTTTGATAGGTTCGCTAAATTAAGCTAGAATATACTCTCAGTGATTAATTAAGCTGCATAGGTATGGCAATGAAGTATTTGTATTGATCGTAAGAAGTCGGTTTCCCCCGACGATAGACCTTAGCGAAGGGGTCGGTCGGGTAAAATCTAGTCGCAGTGGCATGAATGCTAGGGCTTACCCCAAACGATGACGTGCATGGACAAGACAAGACCTGGTAGATGCGAATCATGAATGAGCAAAAGGGTTTCTGGCTTATGCACGAAGCATGGAACTGTGACGTGTGCAGATGACGCCCTACAATAGCGCACCGACTCTTACAACCACGTGGGACAAACGCTAAGAAGAAGGAGAAGTATGGCAATGAAGTGATCGTTTTAGCAGCATAAATTAGGAGCATAAACAAATTGGAAAGCATTGGGAAGAGTGTAATGAATATATTTGCCCTTATTGCTCGCTTCGGTTCCATTGTTGTCAAATTTCAAATGGTCTATTGATGGGAGGCATCTGAAGCAGAGACTGAAGAGAGCAGACAAAGTATGCAATGGTAATCTCATCACTACTAGGTAATTTGAATTTTAAAAATAAAATTCAAATTATTTCTTAACTTCCAAATTGTTTTAAAAGGACAAATGTGAAAAATCATTATGCATGAATGATTTCAGCTGATGATATTTGCACATAGCTTTTTCAAAAGTTCCAAAATACTAAAAAGTTTAATGAAATTCGAATTTCTCTCCTAGTAATTCAATAATTGAACGAAGTGCTGGATGCTGGTGGTTGCTTGCGAATATATTCATGCAGTTTGGCAACCCTACACTTCTACTGACCACTGCTGACCACTGCTGACCACCACAATAGCCTACTATTAATGCAACAAAGTGTTGTTTTCTTTTTTTTGTAAAGCGACAAAATGAAATTTTGAAATGGCAAAATTGAGCAAAGCACCAAAATGGAATGCTATGATATCAGAGAAGTAAAAGCATTAAATTTCAACACAAATAATAATAAAGCAAAAAAGCATTCCCTCAAAATTGTTAAATTTTCAAACATAAAATTTTCGAAAAGTTTTTTTTTTTTAAATAAATAAATTAATTAATTGAATAATTAAGTAAAACTTTAACAAATTCTATATCAAGAAAATCCATCCAACAATACTAAATCATTAGTGTAACTTTCATTAAAATTTAATTCTTGCAATTCATTTAGGAATTCATATCGATAAGAAAAAGCTCAAACATTTCTTCTTCTTTTTCTTAAATTTACGAAATTTTTTAATAAAATTAAAAAAAAGTTTTTTTTAAGAATTTCGAATTCGATGAAACTAAGCGGAAGATTAACAATGGCACGCACTTACCTGCAATTTAGTAACGTTTTTCGCAAGTTTCTTTAATGAAATTCGAAAGAAGCAAATTCATGGTGATGAAAAAGAAAAAGGAAAACTTTTTAAACTTCCCAATTACAATTGAAAAAGGCAAATTGAACAGCTTCAAATATCAATAACATGCTGTTAGTGCTATCTATGAAAAGGTACTAAGTAATATTTTGCCAGTTTAACCTTTGACACATTTTTTGCTATTTGCTATTTGGAAATGAAAACTTTTGAAGAAAAGTTAGGAGCAACACAAAAAAAAAAAAAATTTTTGCTTATTTTTAGCAGAGATAAGAAAAATGATTAGGTAAAGGAGAGATTACAATGGATAACATATTACTGATTTTTGTTGTTGGTTGGCTAATTTTAGGATTGATTGCAGGTTAATTTCTGAAACAATGTTGTCTTCCATGCCTCTATGCTCACTCTATGCATTTATGGTCAATTTAGCCAAAACGCTTTTAAAATTTGCATATAAAATTTTGCTTAAAGTGAAATTGTAAGAGATTGAACTTTCCATCCAAAAAAAAAAAAGTAAACCTTTTCCTGGAGCTACAATAGCTGTTAGTGACAGAAATCCATAAATTAAGTAAAAAATTTTGTCCTTCATGACGCCGCTATCTTTTTAGCTACTAGTGCAAGGTAGTTAGCAAGTACCAATACCTACAAATGAACTTAGTGGAGAGAGAGAGAGAAAGAGAGGAAGATAGAAGGAGTGAGTGGCCCAGCATGAGAGAAATTGAAAATGATAGTTTCTCAGGAAATCTGGGATTCTGGGGCATAATAGAGGGAGAGTGGCGGATTGGTTTTAGCAGTGATTGGTGGTGGTGGTGGTGGTTGTAGTTGTAGCAGTTGTGTATATGTTGAGGAGGTGTATAAATGTTCCTATACTAAACAACCAAATACCATTTCCGTTGCTGTTGTTCTGTTTATGGGAGTAGAAATCAGTGCGGTGCGGTGACGGTTGCTGGGAAAGCGGAGCAGCGGGGGAGGTTCGACACAGTACGATTGGGACCCAGAAACCTGGTTTGGTAGCCTGCTTACCTCGCATTTTTGTAGAGCACCAATAACTGCCGTTTATCGTCCTTTCCTTTCTTCCTTCGTTTTTCTAGGGACCCTGATGGGCGGTGGTGGTAGGTTGATCAGCCAACTGGACGACGGAGGACCGAAAAACGGACACCAACACTGCGACGACAATGGGTTGGATTATTATAGGGACAATTGCCGACAGTCCAACCCCAAACGACGACCGTTTTAACGGATGTTTTCCGTACCCACCACGACAACGACGAACAAACGCCAGACCCGAGCAACCAATCAAGCGAACAAGCAACCGAAGTGATCCAATGGATCAGACAGATTTCTGTGCCTCCACCTCCTTCGTCCTTGTTGTGTTGCGCCAACGACGTGGAGTCGAACGTCTCGTTGGTGGTACTTCGATTACTTAACTTCCTGTAGCTTTCGTTGCTCAAAGATGTGGAAGTGGTTGATGTACCTGCTTGAAGTGTGAACAACAACGACTAAAATGTTGCTTTCAAAAAGGCTGCTCAAAGCAAAAGGTCAACTTTAGCTAGTTTCCTCCACACAAATTTCATGAAGCAGCAACGTGATAGCAGCAGAGGCAGTGGTGATAAGAACTGTGATGGCAGTAGTTGCAATCGTCCGAGTAACTGCGGAACTTCCACCCGCAACATCTAGGGACAGATACCGGTGATTTTGAGAGTTGTAGAAGTGCCGCTGCTATTGGAATGCTATCCCTGCTATTGGAGAAACAGAACGTACAGATAGGCGGGAGTAGTCATCCGACGATAAATCTCCTCCTATGCATGAGGAAATGTACATATATTTGTCTTGTCCTCTGTCGCCAACTGCACAGTAGTTCAGTCGTGAAAGTGATAAATGTAATATCAGTGGTCGTAGCAGTTGCAGTGGTAGTAGTGGTAGTGGTAGTGGTAGCAGTAGTAGTGGAAATAGATGGACAGATAGTAGTCGGTGGAGGAGGAGGTCGGATAGTGAGATGTGCCCTCTCAACTACCCAAATTTGGCGATAACGATAATGATGGCGACGACGAACTTTTCCGAACAGTGGTAAAACCTGTGGTAATGGTGGTGGTATATCAGAACTCTTTTCTCTTTGATTTTGGAGATGGAGGTGGTTCTAGAGCGGGAGGGGAAACAAGGCATGTGGAAAAACAGGAGAGGGCGGGGGAGTTGAAATGGTTTCGAAAACTTTTCCATGTTGAAATGGGGATGGAAGGGGAACAAGGGCCAAAACATTGTTATATGTCCGTCAGGTACATTATTATTGTGTATTTGACTGGTACGGGAGGCGGCTGCTGGCGATTGTCCCCTTCCTCTGCTCCATCTTCCTGATCGGCGAGGACAACGACCCCCGACCCGATGGTCCATCAATGTTGTTGGTGGTGACGATGACGGTGTCGCGCCGATTTGATGGCGAATTGCTGCTGTTGCGTTGGGTAATCGTACCAGTAGCGCTGACTGGGTGACGAATTGGTCGGTGGTTCAAAAACCCCTCTTGCCCTCTCTAACAATGCGCTCCGGCTATGTAAAACTTTTTCAACCAATTCTCAATAATTTTTCAAAAAGTCAGGGAAGGGCTAAATGAAATCCAGAACCTTTTACCATCACTCTTCCTAACAACACCTCTGCAGTCTCCTTACCGTATCTCTCATCTTTCTATAAAACCTTTAACTTCAATCATATCCCCTCGGCCACTCTCTCCAGTCGTTTAAATGGACACCACAAATTGTTGCCCATTCCATGCCAAAAGAACAGTTTACAGAAGTAACAATGGCGATGGAAATTAGGGCAATTAGTGATAATGAAATGAACGGATACAAACTGCATTTTGCATTCCTTTCCCATCCGAAGATCAACGTAGAAATGTTATCAGCAAAGCTTACATTAGCTTGTTTAATTGAATTCAAGCAAACTAAATATCAGATAGTAAATAGGAAATGCCACAATTAATAATTTTTTGTTTGATTACTTCAGCCACTTGTTTGTTTTTTTTTTTCATTTTATATTTGCACTCATTTTATTTTGTTTATAATTAAAAATTAGGCCAGAAATCCATTAGAAGCAAAAATGATAATATACTATGGCAAAGTTACTAACCTCAACGTTACACAACCTGCAACAAAGTTACAAATTCAAATGCAGCATTGATGAAAATTAAATTGAATTTGTCAGGAAAAATTTCCTTCTATTTCCATTATAGTATCACTCCAAGCTTAACTAAACTTTAAAAAAGTCCTCATTCAAGTAATTTTTCAATATCAGCATAATTTGAAATTATTCATTGCACATTGCAGCTATTGTTAACAAATTAAAAAATTAAAGTAGTATTCGATGAAGAAAAGGTTAGAAACTACAACAAACAGCAGCGATAAATAACCGTCCATATTCTCAAATGAATTTTTACAGTGATATGACAAAACAATATTTGGTTCATTCATCTAAATTGCTGCTCCAAATCAGGTTTAACAGACACCTGTCGATCAGCCTGATCTATGTTAAAAATGTCCATAAAGTTTCTTCTGTAAATGTATTCAAGTTTTTGCTTTGAAAATTAAACATATATCAAAAAAGTCCTAAAATTAAGAGATAAGGCAAAGGGAAATCTTATGTTACATGAAGGAAATAGACCCCCCTAAGCTCATATTCATTTACCTCATATTTATCCGTTTCATGCTAATTGAGTAACCTGAAATAGACAATGTTTTACAGGAAACAAAGAAGACAGTCATCAACAGCAGCACTCTGGCAGTTTTCAGCTTTTGTTCGGAGAGGAATTAGTTTATTTCGATGTGATTACCTTAGTATACCAATTTATATAGTTATATATAAATATCAATTTTTACTTATGAACTTGCATTGATATTGAAGGAGCAAGTATTGATTATGTTGTTCACCGCCAAAAGAATGAGGAAAATAAGTAAAAAATGATGCCGCGACAAAGTGCCGTGGCAAAGATAGTTAACGCGACAACGTTTATCGGTGACATGAAGGTCGTTCAAGGTTCAAACAACTCGCAATCCGTCAAAAAACACTCATTCTTTTACAACTGTGCAATGAATGAATTGCTCATAGAACTGATAGCAGTCATAAAAAAAAACCAATCAGCTGAAAAGCATCTGAAGTCTTGAAGTGTGACGGTCTCAGCTTGCAAAAAGATCACCTGACTATCATTCCGCCATTACAGTTTCATATTTCATGCATCAGTTCCGGTGGGATATTGTAAATTGCACTGTTAAAACTTGCACCTGTTAAACTTTTGCTCAATTTAAATTGGTAGTTTCTTCCTGGATAATTTGAAATTTCCAAAAGCAGCACTCGTTATTACATCCTGAAATTATTCAGTGATACAAAATGGTTTTACGACGTAATCATGCCTTTGCCACATCGTTCTCTATCACGATCAACGTGGTTGCACAGGCAAAAAAACGAGTCTATTCGAGTTTCATTGTAATTGAATTACTCAAATTTATTACATGATGTGTGTTTCTTGCACAATTCATGCTATTACTCATGCAACTAAATCAATTAACATTTCACTGAAGCAATAAAAGCATGCAATTCGACAAGGTACACATCAAAACCCATAATGGTATGTTCTGACAGGAGGAATGTTTAATTGATGTCGTATTTTCATAATAAGTGTTACAAAACAAGTAATAATTTAGAAAAACAAATGTCATTAAAAGAAATGCATCAAAAAATCTACTCCACCAAGTTTTTGGTTGCATTCAGAAATTTCCAGAATTGGGTTGTGCATTGAATATGGATTAGGAATTAAGTAGAGCTTGAAAGTCTCAGGAAATGCAACTCGTTCATTATTTTCATTTTAACAAAAACAATGGATAAATACATTGATAAAAGGATAAAGCAAATGACTCCCCCTCCCCCAATCCGACATCTGCTGAAGTTCAGCTGATTTGCTTGACAGAATTTAAGGGCTCTCTCTCCAAAACTTATTTCTTTTCCAATTATGTTTTCAATTTACACAAAAATACATTCTTCACAAAATTTCACACTTCTAAAGTTTAGCATAAATTATTGATTTGTCTGAAATGTCCTACCTACCGTACAGAAGTGGTTCATTTAAGAGCAACAAATTCGTACAGCATTCCCGCATAAATAAACTGTGACAAGGATGGGATCACAATTTTCATTTGGATTCAGCTCATAAAATTCAATGTACGTGTTGGCGCATTCAATGGGCAAGCTGGGTGCGTTTCGGTGTAAGTTAAAGGGTCATCTAGAATCATTTGGACTACTCTACCAGGGGTTTTTTTTTTGCCTCATATTAATGGAATTTTATTTTGATACGGTGAATTTTTGAAGAAAGGCAAATAATAATGATTTTTAAAGGCTGTATGGGGAAATTTGAAGGAGTTAGTAATGGAATACTTGGCACGAACTAATGCAAGTAGAAAGCTTTTGGTGAATTAACCAAGTAAGTAGATAGACGCATGTTTGTATTTATTAAATGCAGTGTGTTGTAGAATGAAGGAACGATATACATAGCGAAGAAGATTGCAGTAACTACGTAAAGTATTTTGGGTGCACTGAAGGTAGTGTTTCTACAAGTAAATTCATCAAAATCAAAGATCTTCGTTCTGCTTCATTACCCTATTTAGGTTTGGCTTTCGTCGTTCTAGTTAATACCACTTCCCATTTCAATAAATTTCTGCATTGTCAGGTTTTATTTTCTAATATTCGTGATATCTTAGAACCATCGAGGTAAAAGAAAATCGTGAGAAATTTTTGGAAATATCAAGAATGATGAACCTATACATGTGCGACTCTTGCGCCATGCTTGGTTGCTACGTTTTGCTGAAATCAAATTCTGTATTGCTTTCTCTATTTTCATTTATAAATTTTTCTGTTAAAAATACGTGTTTTACAAATGTTCATTATTATGTGCATATTATTTTTTATTTTTTTCTTTTTTTTGGGAGGGATTGCGTGGTACTTGTCATCCGCTTGTCGTTTGGCAGTGGAATAGTTGATAAATGGTTTTGTATTAGATTATTTTATTAAAATAAGTTTGAATGTAGTCCTTACTACTATTTACAGGTGAAAATAGTTGCTGTTATCTTGAAACAAAGTTTGGAAAAATGTCAGCTATAAACGGCGAAAGTAATTCAGCAGTTCGTTTACCACCTGTCAATAATGTTATCATAAATGAAACGATGACACAGTCACAGTAATTCTTTCGCTTAATTTAACTTTAATTTGGTCAACTGTAGTCACTGAGTCTTGGTAATCTCCAAAAGTTGTTGTAACCTGAGGTAATAAACTACACTTATTTCTTACTGTCTACTCACTGCAACAAAAGACATCGTCGGAAGAAAGACTATTTTTATGCAAATAAAGTAAAAATTAGTGGGAAAGATTTAAAAAAAAAAAGAAAAACAGATTTTTAGAATTTGAGTTATTATTTCATTTAGCGTTATCAGTTACAAATTGTTGAGATACAATATGAGAATCAAGCGTAAATCCTTACTTAACTGTTTGTAGTTCACTTAAGTTCAATCTGGCGGAAACATATTAAATATGAGCAGAATTAAGAATGTTCAGGATGTGAAAGTACGACACTTTAAAAGATTTTCAGTTTAAATTGGAAAAATTAAAGAATTTCTCAGGGTTTGAGTTCTTCTGCTTATTATTAACAGTATAGCGTGTCTTGCAGACGTGAGAACGTCATTTCAAATGGTAGCGCTTCATTCCAATCTCGTCATGGGTCTGAAACTTTACGTGAAAGCAGCATACGTGGAAATGTAAGAGTATGTTTCTAAAAGTTTTTTGGGTTTTGAGTTCTATAAAAGATCACAAATTTAGTTGCTTGGTATTTTTTTGGGCTGTTTGCAGAGGTTACGTGTTGAAGATGCGTTATGCTATTTGGATCAAGTGAAACAGCAGTTTGCGGATGCACCAGATGTTTATGTTAACTTTCTCGATGTCATGAAAGATTTTAAGTCCCAAGCGTACGTTTCAGTTGCTTTTCCACAAACCTGTTAAAGTTAATTAGCAGTGTTATTCTGGCAATGATTTGTAAAATGGCGAGGTATAGCAGTGTTTATTTCCTTGTTTTTCGTACACTGATTTGAATAGTTGGCTCATCAAATATTTTCATTATTGTGATGCTTTCTTAATTTTGCTGTGAATTATGTTCTAAGAAACATGATGAAATTTCAGCATTGATACGCCTGGTGTAATTAAACGAGTGTCACGTTTGTTTCGTGGCCGACCCAATCTGATTATTGCATTTAATACTTTTTTGCCACCTGGATTTGATGTTTCTGTCGACGGAATAAAGGTCATCATAACCGAACCAAGTGGTCGTAAACAAATCATTAATGAAAGTATGTTCTTAAAGCTTTTCGACCAAAACTTTATGTAAGAGGATGATAATCCCAGTTTAGCTCGCAGTGCAATTTATGTTAGCAGTGGTAAAAAAGTATGATAATAGTTCTCTTTCTTGTTTGGAACTTTTGGGCACACGAAATATTGTGGACTATTTTATGATTTATCAATCTATTAAACCTGCTATGTTGTGCAGTGATACAGTTGCACATTCATATCCGTATACTTGCTGGATTTGTTTTTGGTGATCAAAAAGTGATACATTTCGCTGAAACAGTAAATAAAACATTAAATGATGCCAACATTTTCTCTCTTTATTTCCTGTTCCTGGTTCTTCTATTTGTATTCTTTTGACTTCCATTTGTTTCCGTTTTTTTTCAAATTTTATTTTTTCGCTTTTTTTAATAGAATGGATATTAGAAGATAACCGTTTCTTGCATTTTTTATCCTTAGTTCACACTGTTATGTATATTACAAATATTACAGTCACCAAGCAAAATAGTGTTTGTAAAAATTATGGACAGGATGGACTTATGGAAGACTGTTTAAAGTTGAATGGGATAAGTAGAGATCGGCAGGATTTTACAGTGACTGGTTCTAAGCAGATACTATATGAATAACAAATTAATTACCTAATATCTTGTATTGAATTGTTGTTTGATATCATTTGTTTGCAGTTTTTCAGTTCCAGAAAATTAAGAAAAGAAAAGTAATATACTCGTAATTTTCAGGTCATTCTGAAATATCCACTGGGGAATCACAAAGTCCAGAAGTGATAAAAGCATCATCTCCGGCAGAATCTTTTCCCGGTGTCACTGGTAATCCATTACAAATCGGAAGTGAAGGCAGTGCATCAGAACCAGGTGTAACTACTGGGCACTCGAACAGTGAATTTACACCAACCGCTACCGATCTGCAGTCAGGTGAAGTTAGACCAACGGCGTCGTTACCAACTCGTGTTACCACCGCGATCTACCATGATGCTGTTATGTACAGAAACAAAGTAATGGTGAGGTTTTATAAAGTGAATATATGCAGTTTTTTATAATATCGTAAATCGGCTTGATCATTCTAAGTTTGAGGTGGGAAGTGAGTGGTTCTTAGGTTTTTCATTTCAGGCTCGATTTGAGGAGAGGCCGGAAAATTACCATAAATTTCTTGATATTCTTCAACGACTTTATCGACTAACGCAGGTAAATCTTGCAACTTTTTCTTAATTTGGTGGTTAGCTGATCTGCAGTTGAACATCCGTTACCTTTCTCCGTGGCGTAACCTGTTACTGTGCATGATTTTTATAAAACGGGTCTTTTCGCATTTTCAAAATGCTTTTATGTTTAAAATCCAGTTTATGAGTCAGCGTTATCACATACCTTAATACTTTCAAGTTCATCGTGTTATATAGGCGATGTGTTAATTATCATTGATTCATGGTTATGATTATTTTTGTATGCCAGATGTTCAGAAGTCACATTATAGGAAGGAGGAGTCGTTCAAGGATATAAACGAATTTTGGAAGCAGTGGAAGTACTTTTTGAAAATGACGTAGATTTATTGCAAGAATTCAAGCAGCAGTTCCAGCCGAACTTTTTTGAATCTGGAACATCATGTCCTTCTTCTAGTACGTCGCGAGATACGATCAATAAAGTAATATTTTTTCCAAAAACTTTCTCCTTTACTAAATTCCGTTACATTGCCCATCGGATCTTTTAGGAAAGAATCCAGAAGAGTGGAGAACGCAGCACTTTCGTCGTTTCACCTCATCCTGTTTGTGTTCCAAAAACGCAGAATCCACTGGTAATGAGTCCTGGAAAACGTACGGCACCTATGCATTCCACAACAGCAGCTAAGGTTTTTAAAGCATGTCATTTGTTTTATATAATAATGACCTAGCATGTTCGAGGATTTTTTGAATATTAGGATTAGGTAGGTCTAGAAAACAAACATAAATTTGGATTTGTTTGGACTGTTTAATGTTTAGTAGAACCGAATATTTTTTGTTCTATTAGCGCTTTATTAATTTCCTTGTTTCTTTGCAGCGAACGAAACTAGGGAAAATTAATATTTCGACGTATGATGCAGATGTTGAAGAAGCAGCTAAATTCGGTACCGTTGAAGATTATCTTTTCTTTGACAAGGTATGCTGGCTACGAGAAGTAAGCTTTCTGATATCTTCCTATTCTTCGTTGAATTCTCTATTTGTTTTACCGGTCATCTTACTACTATTTAAAGCAAATCAATAAACTCCAAGTACTGGAAAAAATTCAAGTTCTGGTTTTCCACACAAAGTGATGGAAGATTTTTTTCTTTTGTTATAGTCATGTGCAAATTGTTTAGTGAATTGAAACAGTTATGAAAAAGTGCGGAAATTTCATTGAGAGCGGATGCTGATATTTTTTGCATTAAAATTAAAGTGAATGGGTAGAGCGAATTCGGGAGATATCGAGCTTTTTCTTTGGTATTTATTCTAAAAATTGTAAATTACGTGTAGTCGATTTTGCAGGTACGGAAAGCATTAATTGATAATGGCGTACATGAAAACTTTCTGCGATGTCTTGCTTTGTACAATCAAAGCATCATTTCTAAAAATGAACTTGTGGAACTTTTGACACCTTTTATTGGGTAAGGCATTTCGGAAATATGTTTATTACCAAGAAGGGTGAATTTATTTCAATTACGCTTTGTAATTTCAATTGGTTCATCTCAATGGTTGGTAAAAAATTTTTAAGGACAGCTTCTTTGCATTTATAGTTGTTTACTGCACTTCGCTATTTACTTTTTTCCAGACGTTTCACATTGTTGTTAAAACACGTAAAGGAACTGTTGGGCTTGCCAGATACACATGCCGATAATCAGCGGAACGACGATAGACATCGACGGCGACAAACTCATGCGAACGATGATTTGGAATTAGAACATAAAATTGGTAATTCAAATGCAAATTTTAAAAAATAGAATTATTATGCAATATTTTAAATAAATTTGTGATGTGACGTCATTTAATGTGAAAATTAAAGAACAAAACTAAAAATCTTTTTATATAAAATGGGAACTTCAGATTATGCTACATGTCGAAGACTAGGTGTTAGTTATCGGTCTTTACCGCAGTCATACGAAAAACCGCTATGTTCCGGACGAACGCCGCTTTGTGATTCAGTGCTCAATGATTCTTGGGTTTCATTTCCGTGCTGGTCTTCTGAGGACAGTTCAGCTGTTCATTCTAAAAAGACACCGTTTGAAGAATTTGTATTTCGTACGGAGGATGAACGATATGAGGTCTTGCTCCTACAATATTTTCTTTTTGTGAAATTATTTAGTCTTCCATTTCAAACTGTTAAACTAATTACATCCTAGAACATAGATTTTTTCAGCTGGACATTGTTATCGAGGTGAATAAAACAGCTTTGGAGGTTCTGGAAATGGTTCACCGAAAGATGTCACGGATGAAAAGTGATGAATTATCAAACTTTCGGTTGGGTCCTTCTTTGGGTGGTAGTTCTAATTCGATAATGTTACGCGCATTGCAGCGAATTTACGGGTAATTTGCAAAACTCTTTTAGTTTCTTCGAATAATTTTTATTAAAGGAATTAAATTTTAAGAGATTATGTCATGAAATTCATCTGATTTTTTAGGGATCATACTTTGAAGATGTTGGAAGGAGCAATGAAAAGTCCTCAAGTCGTGATACCAAGGTTAATTGAACGGATGCGGCGAAAAGACATCGAATGGCGTAAAAATCAGGAGGTGTGTAATCGTATCTGGCGTGAAGAAACAGAAAAACATTACGCGAAGAGCCTTGATCATCAGGCGTTGATTTTTAAACAAAATGATCTGAAACTACTTCGTGCGAAAACGATTGTCAGTCAGTTCGAGAATTTATATGATGAGGTTAAATGTTGCATTTGAATCTGTTCGTCAATTTTTACTATTCAGATTTGATGTTGTACAAAGATAATATTAGTTGTAACATGATGGAGATCTACATGAAATGATTATTTTTTTAGATTCCCGTTGTTTTAATACTTGCGGATCGGAAATAGTGAACTATTTCCTTTTTCCTTTGTATAGCTCGACTTTGTATAATTGTATCTTAATTTATGATGTTTTGACTGGGATTCCTCATATTCATGGTAAGAACTTCTTAGTTTTTATACGGAGACTAAACTCAGCTCATATTCATTTTTTATTTTTTAGCGTGCTGATCGAAATGAAGAAGGTGAATCGGTGGAATATGGACCACATTGCATTTATTCATATCCGGATGATATACGTGTTCTGTATGATGTAAATGATTTAGTAATACACTATGTAAAACGGCAGGCTAATATTCAGAAAGAAGAGAAACGTCATGCAAAGCGTTATCTAAAACGTTTTGTACCGGAATTATTTAATATTCTACCCCAGGAGTTAAGTGATGAGGAAACAGAGGAGCGAGGTAGTGTTGGTTTGTTTTGTTTTTATTTTTTTTTAATAAGTGGATGTATCCATTTTGGATTTTTTATCCTAGAATAATTTCTAAATATTTCTTAAAATGATTTTGTTAGGAAGCACATCATGCTTAACTCTATACTTGATATTGAAGATCAAAATCTTGAAGAGGAACCAAATACTGGACAATATAAAGATGGAGCTCAAAAGATGACATCAAATAACGATTCGGATTCAAAAAATGTATGATTAATAAAAGTCGTTTATGGAGACATTAAGTGTATTTCTTTGACGTAATTAAAAGTGACATCTGATTCCAGTAGTAAAACGTTCGAACTTTCTGCTTTTGGTAAGGTAGTTTCAGATTATGGTATAATTAGCAATTCACAGCAAATCCGAAATAATGGGGCTGTTTAGTATGTGGGTTTATGTTATTTTTAGTATATTTCGTAGGATTTAGGTGCTTTAGTAGTGCGTATTAGATTTTATGTCCTTGCGTATCTGTTGTTGAAATTACTAGGAAATTCAAATAAGCTTCCGGATTTCTTAGTTTTCTATAAGGATTCATTCAGGCTCAGCCCCTGCATGAAAATGAAGCTTCCACATATCGCCTTTTCTACGGTGCTAACACTTGGTGTATATTCATTAGGCTTCATCATCTAATGTGCGACCGGTTGGCATATCTAAAAAAAAAACATGGAGAAATCATTAAGAATCATGAAGTAATTTCTATATTTTTCACTTTCAAAATCTGTAATGTTCATTGGTAGATTGGAGATGCACCTGACACTAAGTCGTTTTTATTGATTTTTATAATAATGTTCATACGTAGTTTTCAAGTTTTGATCAAATCTTCAGGTGGAAGAACGCATAAGGATGGAACGTGAATCTGTAATAAACCAATGTACTGGTGAGAGTGAATCTCTCAAATCAGTTGAAGTTGATACTAAACTTGGTTTGTCTTTGCTGAAACCGGACAGTCAAAGTCCGGTTAGCTACTATACCGATTTGATCAATGAAGTAAAAAATCTTCTGGATGGTCTTATTGACAGCGTCACTTTCGAAGAAAATGTCAGGTGTGTAGTGGTTGTATTAGCAAATAAGGTGTATTCGGTCATACAAGATGTTGAGTTTATCATTCTGTAATTTTTTTTCAGGAAAATGTTTGGTACATCTGCTTATTTAACATTCACAATGGATAAAATTATCATAACAATGGCACGACAACTACAAAACATGTCTTGTGAAGATACGAACATTGCTAGTATGGATCTCTACAAAAAGTACTGTTTTGAGCATCCCGTCAGTTTGTACAGTCGCGACAAAAATGAAGAAAATATCGACGATGCTTATGAACGGGCTGCACAAGAAGTGCTTGCCAATCAAAACTGTTTCAAAACTTTCTTTCTTCATGATACTCGCAGTGTTACGATGGAGTTGATTGATAGTGATGTCACGGAAGAAGGCGAAAAAGGTGACAGTGACCAAGAATGGAGTCGTTATGTGCACCACTATATTAAGGTTTATCTTAAATTCTATTTAAATTAGTCCAACAAACAAAATTTTCAATAATTTTTTTCATTTAGTGAGACATATTATGAGTTTCTATTGGTTGCAGTGCGTCGTCATAGTATCTTTGTTTCACAATAGTCATTTTGTAATTTTCGTTTCAATTTTCAATTTTTTAGCTGTAATTTTTAATTTCTTGCATGTTCAAAAAAATACATTTTCAGAGTCTTGCTAATGAACCGTCGTCATCAGCATTAAGCCCGGAAGATCAACAGCAGATGCTCGAAACGATTGGTGAAAGACCTCCTTTATTTTTGATGAAATATATCAAAGCGGGGATGGATAAATGCAGGTATTATTTCATCAAATTGTTTTCCTGTCGAGGTTTCAGAAAAATATTGGCCTGTCATACGCTTATGATTCATTCTCACACCTTCGGTTTTAGAAAGAAAGACGATGAGAGGAATAGAAAAAGTGAAGACGGAAATGGGGAAAAGAAGCTGGATGAAAAATTGTGTAATATTACAATAAGTGAGGACATAAGTGTGCTGTTTTCTCCTGCTGGAAATTATAAAATGCGATTTACCAAAGGTTCAGGCGATCTGTTGATAAGAGCTGGAGCGCCGCGAAAAGGAATGGATGTAAGTTTTTGACTCACATGCGAAATTGAATATAAGGGATGAAAACTAGGGACCCAAGTAAGAAGGAAGTAATTCAGGTAAAAGTAAGTAGACTGAATGTTAAAAGATTATTTTTGGGAGCCATATAATATTTCAGCAGTTATTTTTGATGAAACATCTCCTTACTTTGAATTTTCAGAAACACAGATTAGTCACAGAACGGAGGAAAGACCGTTTTCTAGCGTGGTTGGAAGAACGGCTGAATGAAGAGGGTGGAGATGTGTTGGGACCCCGAAACTGGCTTGCCGATGGTTCACGAATAGTACCTGTACGCCATCCGGTATTTCCTTATATCACTTATAATCGTTACTTCTCTTCCATTTCGAGTACATCGTCTACTTCGTCATCAAATCGTAGTCAACGCTGAAATGATAGTTTTTATTTTATTTTTTCTGCAGTGTGAGTTTGATCGAAATTCCGGTTTTTTTTCAGTTTAATACATTTGTAGTATTCCGATTGTATTAGATTTAGTGTGTTGAATGAATGAGCTGTTTTAACAGCTTATTTGGTGTATTTTACACCGGATAGCGCTGAAATTCTATAATTTTTTTTTCATTTCTTTTGCACTGTAGCAGACTTTGTATCCTTTTGTTGTTGCTGTAGAAACCAATTTCTTGAAGGATTTAAATATAGTTGACATTTGGAACGCTTATGAAATTCAGCTTGCACAAATTTATGACTCCTTCCTCTTGTGTATTTCTTTTTAATTTAAATGGTTTGAACAGGTTGAACTTTTCATCTTAGGTGGATTGCAAAACCAAAAATTTAATATTAGTGAGATTAAAGATCCAAAAGTAGAGAATCGAGCTTATTCCTCAATACTATTTGATTACCTGATTTTTTATATTTTCCATGTTATATATGTTTTCAATTTTGTTCATTCTTAATTTGGTGTAAAAGAATGTGCAGCAGCTCATGATCATCTGAATTTTCGCGTGTTGTGTGCTGCATTTCAAGAATGTCAATATTGATATTTCTTGCGATATTCGAACTTTGTACGTTTTTGTATATGTTGAAGGATTCGTGTTGAAATAAACAATTCTCCACTGTAGGTCTTGGTGTTACCGATTAAATCGGTATTCACTTCATTCGTTTACTTCATACCAATTTTAGGCCCTTCCATGTGCCGCCGAACCACTGTAAAGGAATAATACCTAGTTTACTGAACGAAAAAATATTTATATCCCTTAAAATATGTGTAAGTAATAGAGCTGGAGGACTCATCGAGAAGTGGAAGTGTCGTCCTCTCAAAATTTTGCGAACATTCTGTGTCTGGAAAGCAAGCTGCGATCCGAGGGGATTTATTTTCAGTGTAAACTCTGGAGTGTTTGATCGAATCATTAACAGAAATGATGGGTGGCATTTGACTATTTGCTCTATCAAATACATATTGGAGCAGTACCACGTGACTATCGTTGCAGTTCAATAGGAAATGATTGCGGGAAACGCTTATAGGCTTTGCTTCATTCTGTCGATACAAGCTAATTGAAATGGATATGCAGTGTAGCCATTCCAATGGGATTTCTTTTTGTTGCAACACTTCAAATGAAATCAACTTTAACATATACAAGTTAGAATCAGGAAATGATCAAAGAATGGTTAACGGCGCATCTGTTTTACGGATACATGTGTGCATGCAGATAATAACAGGGGTAACCTTTCTTAAGGATACACCAGATTTTATAAACATAAAAAATTTGAGTCGAAAATACCGCAAGGATCGCTTATTCCTCAGTAATTGTTTACTATTTGTAACCCTCCACATAAGATTCACACATGTAAGCCAAAGAAATTAAGCGAAAAAACAGAATATCACCACAACTAAACATATGTACATAATAAACACGTAATGCAACTCCAATAAATCGAGATTTTCGAGTCCTGCGAACACTGGTGCAAACAAAGTGCAATAACTGAGCTTTTTCAACTATAAGTACACCGAATAATTGACATCACGGCATGCAGTTTTATGCATACATGCTTTCAGCCAAAGCCGACATTTTTAAGCAAATATTAACAAATTGATTAAAATATTCCGCCAATTCGGCAACTTCACCATCTACGCCTTCGTCCGCTAAGTCCCACGGCAAACAACGCGATGCTTCCACGGAACATCTTGAATTCTTACTTCTGAATTAATTGGAATGTAGAGGAAGTACAAATAATGTATTAAACATAAATCCACAAAATTTTTTGAACATCGAAAAAAGTGTTAATTCGGTCCCTCAGCTTAAACTTTCTCTTCCAGCACGGAAAGTTTGAACCCTTTGCAGGATTTTGAAGAACTTCGTTTTTAAATGAATTTTATTCCAAAGATAAATGCAACAACACCCATTAATATGGTGATAATACCGAAGAAAAAGTCGGGAATCTTCATTTTCACAAATAACTACCGTGTTCAACTAAACATACTCATAGCAACTAATATAAACCTCAAGCACAATGTATTGGAAAGAGCAATTCTACATATGAATAAACGCATACTGACCTTTCCATGATGGATGGCTGTTCCGATAGCATCAACCGCAGCTCATCGACATCACCTTCTAATTTAATGCCCCTAAGTTTTTCCAAGGTAGAGCTACGTTTAGGCGAGTCGATTTTTTTATTTATTATGGGAAATAAATACGGTCTGTAACGATGCTGCATACGACTAAAAAATATACAGCCTTGCAATTCAAATAACGAAACAGAGTATTAAACTCTCAAAATAAGCATTATTTCATATGCTTGCCAAAATCATTACTATGATTATGACCTAAACTGTGGTTATCAAGGCAAATAGAAATCCAAATATCTTTCACAAATCTAAATATCATCAAAAAAGCATGGAATAAAAGAAAAAAAAAACGAAAGAAGACATAGCACATTGTTATCACCTCCTTCCGCCGTCTAAAATCAACTTCAGGTGAAGGACTTTTCTGCCTATGATGTAATGGAACTTTATAAAACAATGCAAATTTTACGTTTGTTCTGAGCGTTTTAATTACACTTCTATTTGCTTTTCAGTCAGTTAAAGAAAAATGTTACACAATCCCAACTTCTTCCAGTTTACTACCATGGGCGAGGAATGATGCAAAAACAGCACCACTCCATTTGGATAAAATTTTGAAAATTTCCATTTTTGCCGAACGAGCTCAAGTGAGAAGAAATGCGCTGTGAGGAATGATAACATAAACCTACTTCTTGGAGAGACGAGCAGTGTAACTTGATGTTGTCGCTGGTTGCTGCAATTTCTGACAAAAGCTGATTTTCGGTGGCTTCCTTGGTGCTCGATCGTTCCCATCATCGGAATTTTTACTTTTACTCGTTTTTAATGAAAGTCTTTCAAAAATTGAAAGAGCTTGTTCTATCGTAGTGTTTACTTCTGCTTCTTTCATCTGAAATCGAGCATTATCATTTGATTGAGATGTTCTAAAGCATACTTCCTCAGAAGCATTGCTACTGTCAGATGGAAACCTATTCCTCGAAAACATCAGTGCTTCGAAAAATCAGATATTTAAGACTTTCTAAGAGATGGTGGAAGTAAGTTTCCAAGGCATTGAAGGATATCGCCTAGCAAGTTTGAATTTTCTAGAGAATCACTTAAATTACAGAACAGGCATTAAATCGAAGTCCCTAGAGAAAAGTTCCAAATAAATTGACGAATCTTTTTAGCTAATGCATTTTGCCAAAGAAGTAGATCACTGCGAATCATTTGACTATGCAAGTAAACAAACGTGAACCTACGAGACGCATACACGGACCCCGTCACATCAGAAAACACAGCGGTGTGAAACGCGGAAGGCCGGAATGAAAGGCGGACAAAACACATTCCGACATCTGTCACAGCTCACTTGATCATATGTGGAGGGGCATGGTCAGGCAGTCTGAGGTTATTTGTTCCACTACTCTTCACTTCTCTTCGCTCTTAGGGTTACTCCTATTGAAAATACTGCGGAATATTGTTGAAAAAAGCTGAAGTTATGATAGTTATTCAATAATAATAGGCAAGTATTTTCGACTATGTAAAAAAATCTGAGGTCGTTTGTTTTGTTGAGCATAAAGATAATTTTATTTAATTTAAAGACATTTTTTGTGTGTTGTAAAGCATTTTAGGTAATTCGAAAAACCAGATAGCATATCATTCTTTCCGGAAAGATTTAGGTTAGGAAGTGAACGGTACCAGTGAGCAGAATGAGTTCCACGAAGGGAGTTTATTTAAAATTGAGTTACTTTTTTAATTATTCACCCAAACTAATTAATTCGTAATTGGTGAAGATTAGGCAGTTCTTAACTGAACAGTCATTTGCTTACATACTAGAATTGTTGAAAGATTAACCTTAGTACCAAGAGTAATGGTAGTGAGATTGAATACAAACCTGGTAAAGTTTTAACTTCTAAAGTCCTGATCTCCTTTATTTTTTCTGTTACCAGTATTTTTTTCGTTCACCATGTCCATAAAGTCCATTCTTAAAATTCATATATTTCATTATTAGTATCGTAAGGAAAGGAATTCTTGCCAGTTTTAAATTTTTTGTTAAATTTCGAGATTTCATTGAATTTACTAGATGTCATATATGCGGGCTAACTAAAACGTTGCCGGAAATGTAAGGATAGGATTAATAACTTCTCTGAGAACATTACCAGAGCCTTGCATTGAAACAACGATTTCGTAGAATTGCTGATGAGTATGGTTTCATGGACTGAAACACAATAAGGACATTTATCACCCTCCGGATTATGTCTAATGAAATATTTAAATCATTTGAGGGCTTGAAAGCAGCAAATCTCCATTGTATGAACATGTACAGGAAGGAAGCATCGATGTTACGCATGACTGATTCATCCTAAGCATGTTCTTTTCATCTCACTGCCGTATGTAGCAAATACCTATTGACCACCCAGGATGCTTCCAAACACTGAGAAATCATTTACTGAGGGGAATGACCTTCGTACACACTAACCAAAGTTGTGAAATAATGCGCCGGTTGCTTCCTTAGAAATTCTTTTCTGGAGTTAGTAAGTTTAAAGGTAACAAACATGTCTATAATAATGTCTTTAATAGGCATATCAGGAATACAGTCCTACAGCATCTCAAGTTTCCGTTCACGTTGGTAGCATAAGCAACAGGTAACACAATCTGAATGTCCGTCTCCTAAGTGGTTTGAAGACTTGTCATACTACTGCAGAGGAATTCTGCAATTTCGAATTTACCTGTCTCATTTTTGTTCATGCAGTAACAAAAGGATAGCATTGCATTGGTCATAAGCAATCAGTTGCCGGTTTGTGAAGGTGAAATATTGACGTAAAGCGTTGATAACATTTGCTGGTCTGAGAATATGGACTGGTCATTCCGGACTGAATCAAAAAAGTTCATTGGAATGGACAGGAGAATCTATGGAGAACTCGATCGAAAACTCTACTCTTTCCGCTTTTCGTCGGTTACTCACTCAAGTCTACCTCGTTATTCTCTGCTCTGATTTACGTTTAACATGAAACTACGGTGATAAGTTAACAAATCCGGTTGAAAGTGAACCGGTTTAAGGATTGAGGATAAGGAGGACTAATCAAATATTCCTTCTTTGTTTTCTTCAATCTTAGCTCTTAATGATCATTAGAGTTGATCTTTCGCTCTTGTCATTTCTGTTAACGCTGTTTATTGTAATCATTATCGTTACAGCATGAAGCTGAGGTAATCAAGGGAATCTTTCCTCAAGATAATAAGTTCCTTCACCGTTTATGCGGTGGCCTTTTTAGCTCTCTGTTTTCAAATTGGAAAGGAATTTGAGAATGCGTGTGTTATGAATTTATTTCAGGCTTGGTAACAACAATGCTAAAGGAGGAGTTCCAAATTGATGGTAACACTGGGGTTAATAGGTCAGCAGGCACCATAATGATTGCGATTGTTCACTCCACTGATGGAAAATATCACCGCGTGGTGTTTGATCGTTCCAGGCAATTCATCGAATTCACATTGATTGGGTGAGTTTTATCTGAATCACGCTTGAGACATGTATTACTCTCTATTTATTTGTCTCTTGTTGAACAGGTGATTCAATTTGTGTCAGGATATTTTGATTAAAAAAATCTCGAATATAATTCTTTTTTTTTCAATTTTAAGAGGTACTGGGAAGAAGCAAGAAGGTATGGTGAAAAACTTGAATGAATTAATTTGTGTGCGGGGCACGCCAATTACTATGAGACGAGGACTACCGGTCGATTTGAATAAGGTAAACATTACTTTTCTTACATCATTACATTGCTAGGATGATACTGAATCACTAATGGTTTTCAGACCAATTTCATCTAAAATTCGGAAGTAGGTTTTAAGATATTTTCTTTTTTTTAATGTTTCCCACGCGTTTCATCATATTTAGATTCAGTATTAGTATCAATTTTGGCAAGATATTGCAATCTTCGTATTGATGTGTAACCATTTGTATGCTACACTTGCTGCTATGCCTGATAGCTCTTTTTCTGAATACCATTGTTTTTGACAAGCGGAATCCGCAGTTTTAGATCCAGAAGAATTCCGATTAAAAAAGGATCTATTATCGAAAGGTAGTACGGGCAAGGAATTTAAAATAAATCCAAGTTGTCATGAACAATTCATGAAGCAAAAGGTTACTGAACATCTGGTGGTGACTGCTGAGTTTATCTAATTAGATTTCATTCCGCATTGTTATTATTGGAAGTCAGCCATTAGCGTTAATGAGAAACTCCATTTGTATAGGTGTCGCAATTCATACCAAATTAAAAATATTGCAGAGTGCAAAACAAGTTGATACTCCAAATCATTTGTACTTTTATTTTGCTGAAATGAGGCGAAATTATCACTGGCGTATCCGCACAGTTATCGCTTTATTTACTACCACTACTGAGAAAAAATTATGGCTGGATATTTTGCATTCTTCGCTTCGTGGTATGCAGTTTATATTATAACTGTCGCGAATTTATTCTTTTACTGCGAGACAATTTTATTAATAAAGCGTGGAACAATTTGAATAAAGCAAAGTAAGATAAAAGTGAATGGAAAGTGAAGACGTCGGATGGGGTTGAGACAGTCGATACGGTCGTTTAGAGAATGAATGAGTGGGATCATTACTTGGGTTATATACGGAATAATTTTGCATCTCTGCATAAGATCATTGTCTCTGGTAATTGCGAAACAAAGGATTTAAATTTTTGAAACAAAGATTGCACTTTTTTTGCAAGTAGCAAAACATCACATTGTGTGAACAAGATCATATTTCGCAATTAACAAGATTTACAATTTCTTTGCTCTCAAGATTTACATTAACCCTTGCAAATAAAGGCTTTATTACGTTTAGAATTTTCGTCAAAAGAGGATTTCGTAATAGGTGACTGACTCGTAGCCTTTTCGTTTTTCATCACAATTACGTTGATCCTATTAATCATGCGTCAGTTTATTGTGTTTAATAAAAATTCATAAGCGTTTGAAAAATTCTTAGGATGTTGAATAAAAGCTTTTCAAATATTCGTTGAAGAAATTTTTCATATTGAGAAACAAATAAAAATAGGTTCTCTTTGTGTTTTAGAATTGGAGCAGAGACCTAAAACATTGCTGATACTTGTGAATCCATTTGGCGGTAAAGGCAAAGCCAAGAAAATTTATTTGAAGCAGGTGAAATTTATTTCAATTATTACTACATGAAAGAACGCTAAAAAATCATCTATCAAGAATTTTGTGTTGAAATCATTTCTTTTTGAAATGCAAAAACACTGCCCTTTCGGTAGATGGTTAATTTTTTAAGTAATTGACTTTTGTAAAATAGTTTTTTCAACATTTAATGTTACTGCTGCCTAAAATTTACCGCTTTATATTATCAGTTTAGATCTCAAAATGTAGTGCTGCAAAATGAACTTCAGGTGGCGAAAATTTTGGAAATGGCTGATATCCAGTGCGATGTAGTAATGACAGAGCGTGCAAATCATGCTTTCGATTATCTGAATCAGCTGAATTCTTCACAGTGGATGCAGATTGACGGTGTTGTTTCGGTTGGTGGCGATGGACTATTTAATGAATGTCTCTCTGCTATTGTTTGCAGGTTTTCTTTCAATTTAAAAATCAATTATTTGGGGTAGTGTAGTTTTTTATCCTTTCTAAAAATATTTTGGATTGGAGAATTCGTCATGATAAGAATGCACAATCTAATTAAATTCTCCTGCTTCATGATACGTGTCTAGTAGAAAATTATATTGTTTTGTAGTACTTGCTATTTTCTATGCACAGGTTTTAATCCTTCGTAATTCATTCTATACTTTTGAGTTAATTATTTAACTTGTTCTCGTTTATTCTTGTGTACTGCCTTACATGTTTATTTTTCTGGGCATAAATACTAAATGAAAAATTACAGCTAAGATTTTGAGAAATATAAAGAAAATGTGCATTAAAAATACACTAGAGCATGAAGTGAGGTCCCTTCGGTTACTCACACTTCTTTAGATACCAGTTACCTTCTGATGGCATTTTCGAATTTTTAGAACGCAAGAAGAAGCAAAAAAAGATATAACAGATGTTAATATAGATGCCTTAAAGACGCCGCGAATGCGTTTTGGTATAATTGGTGCTGGCTCTGCAAATTCCATTGTTTCCTCCGTTCATGGCACTGATGATTGTCCAACTGCTGCCATACATATTGCACTTGGTTGGTTTTCAGCTAGTTTATTTTCGAAATAAAAACAAGATTGTTCTTGGTTTCAATTCGTAATAGATTTTTTTTGTTTTTTTTTTTTTTTTTGAATCTCGTAGACTTTTATCGCAAATACTAAATGAAAAATTACAGCTAAGATTTTGAGAAATATAAAGAAAATGGTCATCAGGCATTAGTATTTGCTGTCACAGAATTGTTTTTTATTCATTGATGCATTTCAGGCAGCAAATGTTCGGTAGATGTGTGCACAGTTCATAGAGGTGATGATCTTATGAAGATATCCGCAAATGCAATTTCATACGGTTGGCTTGGTGATGTACTAGCTGATTCCGAGCGATACAGATGGATGGGACCTTTGAGATACCAATATTCCGGTATGTTTCGGATCTGATAAGACCGAAGTTATATCTTCATGTGCTCTTCTGAGTTTTTTTTTTGAAGTTTCTGAACTATGAAGTTTCAATTCATTTAGCATTTCAGCCCTACGAACAATAATCAATAATCCTGCTTATTTTGGTCGTGTGTCTTTTGATTTAATTCCAGAAACTGCTGAAAAAAATGATTTAAGTGTTTTGCCGAAATGTAGTCGTCCGTGCTCAATTTGCGACAAGTGATTTTTTAAATTGTAGAAAAGAAATGAATATACATTTTCCTAAATGAGGTTAAAGTAAAAAAATATAGCAGTATTTTTATTTTTCATTCAACTGGAATTAATTATTTTCTTCCCATCTGTATTTTCCTAAAGACTTGTAAGTCCTCTATTTCTTTTTGCCATATTGTTTAGGTTGATTTGTAAATTGTAGAACTCATTTACTTTTTTTTTTTTTTTTTTTAGATATTTTATTATGTAAAGTTAGAAATCAGAATTTATGTACAGGGTATTTTCAACAGGTGTTTTTTCGACTTTTAACGCTTCATAGTTTTGTTTTTTTGGGTGGTCGCTTCATTTACGGATGTGAGCACGAAACTTAGCGAACAAAATAATGACCTTTTCAGGCAGAAAAAGTATTCAAATTACATTTACATTTTTGGTAAATCGTAATTTAATATTTTTTTGCAGAGTTGTGGAGCCTGATAAGAATTATCCATTTCATTTACAAACTAATTTTTCCCACATAATATGTTGCGTGGTACCATGTGTTAGTCCATTTACACCATATGGGCTGGCTCCGTTCACTAGTATTGGTGATGGAAGCATGGATTTAGCTGTAATTTCACGAATTTCTCGATGTTCCAATTTATCGTTCATTCGAAAAGTTGCAATGAGTGGACCAAGAAGTGTTTTGTCGATGGGCAACAAATTAAATGTTTTCCGAGTTGTTCGTTGGGCATTCACCCCTGCTTCCCTTCTGAATGCTAATGACACTTCTAATGCAACTTATGCTCAAGGCTCATGGAATTTGGATGGAGGTTGGTCCTTCTTTTTTTTGCTTATCCTTTTGGGTATTATTTGCATTTAATTTTTTTAAGCATTGAAATGAAGTCATCATGGTCCCTCACTAATTCTTCTCCTTCCTTCCATTAAGCATAAATAATTCCAATTAGCTCGCCCACATTCGAATAACAAACAGGTATTTACATACCGCTTTGAATTTTCCTTTTATTGTAACGCCAAATATTTTGTATAAAATTGTTCCAAGTTCTCATTGTACCTGTTTTCATACTGTGCCACATTAGAATGTAAAAAAATCTGCCATTCCCTCATTTTTATTTAAATAACCAGTTTGTTTTATTTTCCAGAAATATTGCCACAGCCGAAGGATGCTGCTTTCCATTTCAGGTACTTTCTTTCTGGGAAATTTTCATTATTTGCAAAAATAAATTTATTTTCATTACATAATCTAATATATTTATCTGTTCATATGAAGATTTATTTTTTCTTTCGGTTAGGTTGCATCCTCGGTTGATAAAATATTTCGGACGTGAAGTTGACTTACATGCCTCCACAAGAAGAACTGGTTGCTGTTCGTGAGGCTAGTGAAAATTGTCGAATATTGTTCGAATACAGTTCAATATTTAATCGTATGTTCCTAAAAAAATTTGTGAATTTCGGGATTAACCGAAAGTACGTGATCTTAAATAATTACTTTTTTGGCCTTTTACGTACGTTTTGTTCCATTAAGAAAAAATTGATGATATAGCTATTTCAAATGAAAGAGAAATTTTTATAAGAAAAGCAGTGAAAAGAAGTTGTGTTAAAAAATTTATTTGAAGGTCATAATCAAATAGAATCATTGCATTAAGATATTGATGGAGATAGGAACATGTACGATTGGTTCAGATACGAATAATCTATTTCATAATGTCGGAAACTTAATGTCCCTGTACGAATAGATGAGATATGAATGACCATTTTTTGTGGCGAAATCTTAATGTACTAATAGCAAGGTTAATGTGTTGTTATATGCTTTTCTAAGCTTATGTTTTATCTGATTTTCTAGAAACCTTTTTAACTTTCACAGTTTCATATGTCACTTTAGCTGTGATGATTTTAATGAAAATACTTGTTATTTCAGCTTTCGGTAATGATTTCATTGGGACATGCTTTGAAGTATGAATATGTCATTGCAGTATTTCATGACAAATTTTTTAATTACTTCTCATCCTGATTTTTTGTTATCCGCTTCTCAACTAACCAGCTTCCTTTATTTTGACGTTTTTTATTTTGTGTCATTTTGGAAAGTATGGTGAATTTATTTGCTGATATTTTTTACACTGGTGCTGGTTGTTTTCATTTGTATCATCGTTCCAAACTTGCCTTACTCGCCTAATGTTTAAGTAAATCTCTTGTGTCAGCAACTTAACGGTGCGTGATACTTCCGCAGAATCTGGAAATATCGAATGCTGCAGATTGTACAAACTTTATTAAAGTAACGTTATTTTTATTATTATAGCATGCATTTTTGAGTTATTATTATCAATGACTTTTCTGTGTTGTGACAGTAGATGTTTTTTCACTTGCTGGATTAGATAAAATGTTCAGTCGGCGATCTTTGTATGAAATGCAGTGTTTGGTTGGTATAATGCTGAAATGGCTTGAAAAGCACTTCCAAATAAACATTTAAATATTGAATTTTTTTGATTTACAAATGTTACTCAATGCCTTCATGTTGCCTGTGTATTTTGCTTAAGAAATTATTGCAAATAGTCTATTATACCTTTTTGGAAAAACATTTAATATTAACATGTCAGTATTGAAGATTTCAGCCGCTGATTTATCGTAGGTGATTTGCATCGCACTTGTGCAGCGCTGCTGTTGATGAACTGTCTTTTTTCAACTTCTTACGCAACCAGTTTGCAACAAAGCGGTGTGAGAATTCTGCGGGATTTCAGTTGGAGTGCTAAAGTAAATTTTAAGTTTGACATGTTGCTGGTGATTCCACTTTTCTAGTGGAATGTTGAAATTTGCGAAGATTTTGAGGAACTCATAACATTCTGTTGTGCTCTGAAAAAATAAGTTTTTAAGCAAATAAGCATCTATCCTGCTGCCAGCCTATCCGTTTCTATCAGTGAAACTGGCGAGTCGTCTTACAAATTTTCTGAACTTTGTGAGTTATAGCTAATTTTTGGCTAGCACTTTTACTTGATTCTGGTCAATATGCGACATCGATACAAGCAGGTAGAAGCATTAAGCTTTTCTGTAATGCTGGCTTTAAGCAAATAATTGCTTTTCAAAATATGAACCAGTCTGATTTTTAGTTGGTTGGTGATTGTGATACTGCGTTGAAGAATCTCAGACCTATAGTTGCGCTTACGTTACATTTTATTGAAGGTGCTACCAAAACATACGAATTTACTGAGGAAGAAGTACTTTAACTTTTCTGAAGTTCATGAATATGTTTCAACTTCTGAATGATATCAATTGAGATCTGAAACTACATTGCTCTCTTTGTATTCAAAAGAAATACAGGATTTCAAATCTTAAGTTAATTGATCATTTGTTTCAAAATAATTGGAGTTTATAGAGGTGAGTGGTGAAATAACGAGTTTTTTTCATTGCAATATATTCAGATTCTGTTATTGCAGTTGAAAAGCTTCATTGGCGAATTAGAAGAACTGCAACAGAAATTTAATTAAAAATGGAGTGTACTGAAAATTACCTCCAAGGCAAGGTAAGTATTGTTCAACACTTTCCAGAGCTCTTAATGTTCTTTCCATATTGGCCGCCAGAATTTCATCCCCAAACGCGGAAGCTTTTTTGTGTAAAAGTGGAAATTGGTGACTTTCAGTGTATGAGATTTTTTTAAAGTTATTGGGGAGACAACCAATAATAACCGGGAGCAAGCAAACGTTTTCTGTCCTAAATCGAAATTCTGATAGAGGGAAAATTTCCAAAAAGGGATTATGACAGATTTTTTGTCCTTTGTCTGCAACGGCATTTAGGATTCTATGATTTCTCGTTATAAAATACTGAAACTTCATGATAGCATTCAAATGTTTCAGTTCATGCCATAGTTAATATATACTAAAACCGAAACTCACGATACAGTATTTAGCGAAGAATCGTCTATTGTCGTCATTAATTCACAATTAATTTGAGTTTAATTGTATGTGATGGATGTACACTTCAGATTAACTGCTGACTTTGATAAGGAAGTCGTGTTCAGCCCAAAAGTTTGTCCTACTCTACAAAAAGTGATAAGTAGACTCCTAAAGCAGGTGGTACCAGCAATGCATTGTGGAAGTGGAGCCATCAATTTTTCGAAATATTTCTCTTTTTCTCTCTTACTCGGATCTATTTGTTTTTTCGTTATAGTTATGGATTGGTTGCTTTAATTTTCTTCTGGCTTTATTGAAGTTAGCACTTTAATGCTTTGATTGTAGAAGGATGCTCATGATTGTGCTGTTTAATTCCTGTCTAAAATTGAGGTGAGTTTTTCAAATTCAGTTCGAGCATTAAATCTTCCAAGCAAAAATTTTTTGGACGTATGTATCTGAAATCTTGTTGCCCTTTACATTAGTTTTATATATTGAATGGAAGATTTTGAGTTCCAAACCTCATGTCAGATTTTGGTTTGTTGCACAATCATTACACATTATCTGGAAGTTTTTTGTTAAAAATTCAGTAAAGGCATTGAAAAATTAGAGTTTCACATTCTATTACAGTTATTTAATTAATAAATGGTTCCCTTTTGTGAGCTCTGCATCGTTTCTTTTATAGAATATGCCGGTTTTCATAACAAATAGCGGATAATTTTTTATTCATTGGGATAATTACTGGTGGAAAAAAAAATATATATGCTATTTAGCACTTTCCAACTTTTAGCATTTGTAGCTTCCATTAATAGCTATAATATTTTTTCATGATTAATGCTTATTACTTCAAAAGTTGCACCGTCGGCCCTGCTATCATTCAAAACTTTTAATCAAATCCTTTATAATTTGCTGATTGTAGACTTGGAGAACTGCAAATCGTAGGGTTTAATCCTACGGCGGGACATTTTTTCTCTTTTTGTCAATGAAAGAACAGTTGGAGATGTCGTATGAACAAACGGTATAGATGGTATTATAATTCCCCCCTCCATCACCAGTCTTCCAAAACATTTTCAAACTTTGCCAATGGAAAATATTGTTGGTGTTTTATTTGCAATTTGGGATTTGATTCAAGAAAGAAATTCGCTGCGATATTTTGGTTGCAACTCCTTATTTTTTGTCAGGCACTTACCAGTAAAGCGAAATTCTTATATAAGCTTGCAATGTCGTCATTCTTTCATTGCTTTAAATAAATTGATATTATGATAAACACAAGTTCTTGTGTGGAAAGTGTTGCAATGGTTTTTGTACATGGCAGATAATTTACACAAGCAGTTGCAAGCATTCCTGTACTTCCAAATATGTATGCCAATTAATGGAAATTATGGGCTTCTAAGTATTTTTGCGTCTTTATTTTTTCTTTCCTAGCAATTCTTAAAATTCCAACAAATGCGTGCTATTGGTTGCTTCCTTTCAGGTTTCTCAGTAATAGGACGAACAAAACGGGATCTATTGAAATGCTTGGCTTACATGATTGTCACGGTGTTTCTGAAGCATTCAACGTTTGTGATAGCAAAGAAGTATCGTGTATTTTTAATCTTTGTCCTGATATTTGAATGATCGTTCTACAGTGAGTGGAGGTAGATTTCTTTCACTTAAAACTTGCAACTGGACAGCAAACATGGCTACTTTATGTGCACTTCACCTCATGTAGAGGGAAATGAATTGTTGGAAGTGAAAATTTCCTGGTACCGCTTACTAAGTGAGTTATTAGATTTAATAAAATATTAATTTTAATCTTCTTATAACAAAATATATGATGCGGTTCGACCTTTCGTTTGTCTCCTGTATAAAATGCTGCTAGGAAGGAGGATGCGTGCAATGTCTGCAATATACCTCATGAGTGATAAATAGAGCAGTAATTTGTTCACATCGCGATGACGGCGTTATCATCATCCACTGCCCATGTCCACTTTGTTTTTTTTTTTTTTCAAACTTACTGGTCCGTCACCTTCAAAGAGGTGGTGGCACTGAGTGAATTGCACTGAGGTGGATTGTTAATTAGAAGTACAAGAGAGAGCCGTTGCGGTGTATGTATGGGTGTGTGTGTGTATCAGTGTCTCCTCGTCTCCACTTGCTGATTAATCCTTTGGTTCCCTTTGCTAACTTCCCCATTTTCCTTCTATTCTGCTAGTACTGAACTACCAATGGCACCATTTTTGCATTTTAGGCGAATTAATTTTTGCATTTTCAATGTGCTTTTCGCCACTAACCCATTAACTAACAACTAGCCAGTAGCGTTAGCACTGTGACCAATTTAAACTTCAATGAATTGAAATGAAATGAACTGAATACATTTCATTTGAGGGTGACTTGAAGTGTTTCTTTCCCCTCCACAGTTTCTCCCGCTACTTTTTCACTTCAAACATTTGCCGATGTCTATCGCTATCGCCTGACCACAAATTGATGGTTTGCTTGGATGGCGTTACCATTCTAACATCATTGTCCATCAAATCTTATTGCTTCGATAACAGATACAATTCATCAAACCACGAAAAATCAGGTGAAGCTTTTATCTTCATTGAAATTATCTCTTCCCCTTGCATTGTGTTTCGAATTTCGCTATCGAATCTGAAGTTTTGCATCTAAATAAATTGAGCTATAATTGTTAATTGATGTCCATCCAGTTCTTCGAAATCCTGGAATGTTTTCGATAATTGCAAGATTCGGAAGTATATGTGACCAAAAATGAAGACCAAAAGCTTTGTTTATTTGAACAACATGCATTTCCAAGCTAATAGTTGCTCCAGTTATTTGATGATAGTAATGGAAGGATTTTATTTTATTTTTCATTTCAAGAAAAATGTGAATTTCAGTTTGATAATTAGGTTTAAATTGCAAATACTCCTTAGACTGCATCTCTCTCTCCCTCTCTCTCTCTCTCAAGTGTTATATATGTATCAGCAGTGCAATCAATATGTATCGTTTTATCAGTAAAGCAAACGATTATTTCAATGAATTTGTTCAATGATAAAAATGAACACATGAAAATCCATATGAGGAGAGAGTGAAACCTTTGCAGATGTTTAATTTTACCATTTGAAAGCATGAAGGGAAGGAACGGCGAAGTAACAGAAATTCTTGAACATTTCATTATCACTCATTTCTTAAATTAATAATCATTCTTCGGCCAAGCAAGCAAGCTAGCTTGCAAGCATTATTATTATTTTTATTATTGCTGTTCCCAAAAATTTTCCTCCTCCAAATTTGCTCTTACCTTCATTTGCCTTTTCATAGGTAATGCACGAAAAATAAATCAAATAGGAGATTTAAAAAAAAAAAAAAAGGAAGAGAGACGGAGGAAAATTAATTGTTTAGGAAAGAAGGAAGTAGGTAGTGAGGAAGGAAAAGGTATAGGATAAGTAGTTACTATTTTTTTTTTGCACAATTAATTAAAATAGCAGTAATTTTATTTGCAATAAGCAACTCTTCATTCTACCACATCCTTTCTTCAAATCTCACATTTCTTTTTTTTTAATTGAAATTTCTCAGTCCTTGAAAATCTATAATTAATGTAAAGCTCATTTAATAAAAGAAGCATTTGATACATAAAATTTCATTTCCTTTCAATTAATTACATTTACTATTATTCCTTTCCTAAATTCACAAGTAATACAATGAAGAAAGGTTGAGAATATAGTGGTGGTACTACTACTACTACTACTACTACTACTACTACTACTA
>JABVXS010000253.1:0-41461 GCA_013365335.1 Madathamugadia hiepei
AACAACAACAACAACAACAACAACAACAACAACAACAACAACAACAACAACAACAACAACAACAACAACAACAACAACAACAACAACAACAGCAACAACAACAACAACAACAACAATTAACAAGTTAGCACTTGTGGAAAATTTTAATTATATATTATTAAAAATTCAATGTTATTTTTCAATTTTTTAATAGAGAATTTAAAAAATGTCTCGAAAGTTATAAAATTAACTTTAATTAATTGTGACCGTTTTTAGATACCGATAGTGTTAATGATGTTTATGGCGATTATGATAATGATAATGATGATGATGATGATGATGATGATGATGATGATGATGATCGTCATCACGGAGGCAAAATTTTGTGCAAAAACGCCAGTGAAATTCATGAATGTGGGCAGGAAGAATTGAAAAAAGTGCATGATACTCGGAATGTTTTTACGATTCCTAAGAAGAGCCAAAAGTGTGAAACATTTCAAGAAAATTTCAGTAAAAATATTGAAGAACTTGTAATGAAATCAAATGAAATTAGTGTCTCGACGAAGACTGGTAGTCGACCTGGAGAAGATCCTGGCAATTTTATCAAAACCACAAATAATTTCAACAATGTCTCTATTCGACGACTGTCAAGGAACTCCACTGATAGCGGTCATCTTTCAGTGGTTCATATTTCGGATAGCGAATTACCAATGATAAATGACACTGCTCAGAAGACGAAAAAATTCTCGATAGACATTGAGCGGAAAAGTGTATCAAACACTGAGCGTGATCCGAAACCTTTGGTACAACCAGACAACAAAATGTACGCTAATGATATGTCAAGTTCATCGTTATCATCAAGTGATAATGATGAAGTACCTGTTAATACAATCCTGCCAAACAGGAATTCCTGCAGAATTCTCGATGTCTAGGAGTGAACGCAAATGACGGACATTTCAGCAGGGGAACATACAAAGAATACGTACAAAAAGTTTCTATTAAACAATGATGAATCAATAATTGTACAAAAAGAAAAAGTGTCACGAAATGATGACAATGGCAGAATCCTTTCCGATGATATACTTCGATAAAGAATTTGTATAAATTAATAAATGTTGGGAGGAATCTTGCTTTTTCCGTCATCTTTTTTGCTGTCACGTAATTACATGTGATCCATTGGTTTTTTTTTTTTTTTGATTGTAATTTCATCAATTCCTGGATAAAGCAAAAAATACTGTGCATTTGCAAACACATACACACACATACACCCACATACACACACATACACACACATACACACACACACATACACACACACAAGATTTTATTGAAGAGAAAAATGATGTAAACTGTCCTAAACTTCCTTTTAATTAATCACCTTTAATTGAATTGATAGATTTTGCCATAAATTTATTTCTGATCACTAGATATGCTAAAAATTCAAAAGAGTGAATAAATTAAAAAAAAAAAAACTTCAAATATTTCCCAAATTCCATCAATTAAATCACAAATGAAACATTAAAGAAATTTTTTTAGAAATCATCTTTTATGTGGTAGAATAATTAAACCGTCGAGTTTTCCTGTTCTCCAGTCTTAGCTCTTCCGTTCCTACTATATATTAATTGCTATTTGACAGTTTTTTTTTTCCCAGCAAATTATGGACGCTTATTTGTTCACGGAAGAGGGAATTATTTCCTGATTATAGGTAAGTAAAGCAACCAAGTTTAGGTGATTATCCATGCGGATCATTGTATCCATCGAACAGCAATTTCATTTAATTCCTTTTGCTAAATAATTTTAAAACTTTGAAAAAATAATTTAGCAATAAAGAAGAATAAATAAAATCTTGGCAGTTTAGTTATCATTCTGGCCAGTACTTGAAAATGATGATTGATCGCAGCAATCCGACGAGGAAATCTAAAAAAAGAATTATCATTTTGTATTAACGGAAAACTAGGCTCATATAATCAACAACCATGCACTGATGAATTCTTATTAATTTTTGGATAAAAAGGTAGCATTTAAACGGTTATTCAAATTAATCAATTGAATGAATAAGTTGAACTAAAAAATTTTTCATTATCAACTGCTATAATGCTCTCTCTCTCTCGTCCAATCTCTCTCTCTCTCCCTCTTATTCCCTTTTTTTGCAAGTTTTTTTTTTTATTTTCATTTAGGATAAATGGTAAGGTAGGAAAGTGGATGGATGATAAGTGATGCTGGTAATTCCTTCCAGCATTTTCTCCTTCAACCGGTTGCTGTGAATGGGAATTGCGAGAGCTGAAAATGTGGAATTAAATTTTACATGGGAATATGTGCTGTGTGTGGTATATCTGTGCATCTGTGTCTGTGTTGCATGTAATTTCATCATTTCAACAACAAATTTTTTTATGGAAAATGAAGCAATCGATCATTATTTTTCTTCAATTTTCCCTCATTCATTCCATGGGAAATTATCGAACTCCGAAAGCATCAAAATTTGCCTTACATCATATCAAACAATTGATCACATTAAAAGTGCAAAGGTTTATTATATCTTCATTTTATTTTTCTTGGCAGCAAAAAAAAAAAAAAAAGGTTATCCGAAAAGATGATTTCGAATTATTTGTAAAATTATTATAAATTAATTCGTAATTTTGATGATCTAATTAATTTATATTGATTAATTTGTTATTTTCAATATTCAATTTTTTTTTTTTTCAAAATTATTTATTACAGGCAAGTTGCAAACAACGATCCGAAAGCATTAGCTGATCAAATGTTATATCAGCGCAAGGATCCGGATGTAAAACCGCATTATGATGAATTATCGATCAATGATCCGGATGCGTACTATCAAGTTTATTTTCGAATCTTTACCTTTTCCCACCACTTTTTTTTGTCCAGATCATAATTGATGAAAACATGGTATTGTTCATATCTCCAGCGATTGTTAAAATAATTTTCCAACTGCATTCTCTTATACAAGTATTTCCGTCTTGGGCGCTTGAAATTCCTTTTATGGAAATGGAAAATTTCAAGCGAAAAAGCTTAATTTCTTACTTCTTTTTTTCAGGGTGATGTTGATTTGTCAATAAAACAAGCTGAAATATTGAGCAGAAATTTGAAAAGTGAAATTTTCACAGTAAATGATGAGGAAATTATTCGACAAAAACGGTATTTGCACAAATGAAATTTGAATTTCAATTTTTTTCATTAATTCAAATTCTCAAGATACTGCAATGACAAATTAATGCTTTGCTTTCGTCCAAAATTTGCACACTTTTACTCAAATATTTTTAATTTTTCATGAATTTTTCAAAAACATTTCAAAATATTTTCAACAAAAAAAAATTCAAAGGAAAAAAATTTTGCAGAACACATATGTATATATATATATTATATATGTGTGTGCAATTAATTTAATTAAAATTTTACAAGATTTAGAATGACTAATCAACGCTTTTGTCCAAAACTTGCTTGATTTTTAGAAATTTCACCAAACGTCATCAACGCTACAAGGGAAAGAATTTTTCTTTTAAATTGGGCAAAAACCGGATTTTATTCTTTATGGTCCATTTACATATTAATTCAAACAATCACACATGCAAATGACGTCGCTCAAATCTTTTTTTTTAACCAAAATTTAATTAAAATGAAATTCGGTTTCAAATTGTCAACAACCATCTCTGATTGATTAAAAAGTGCAGTAAAATTTCACACTTGTGAAATTTGATTAAAGTTTTGAATTAATCAAGGAATGCTTCCAACAAATTTGCTTATCCATACCGATAAATTTAACATTCAAATTAATTAAACTTTAATCGTTTTTCTTCAACTTTTTCAGAAGCGTAGGACTTGAACCATTTTACGTACGATGGCGTACAAGACGTCCAATTAGTTATGATTTTGCGCAAACAATTCCGTTAGAAACACGGGCAAAAATCCGAGCAGCAATTGCGAAGTGGGAAGAGAAGACGTGCATCCAATTCCAGGAAAATGGCCCAAGCGTAGATCGGATTGAATTTTTTGACGGCGGTGGATGCTCAAGTTTTGTTGGCCGAACAGGAGGCACGCAAGTAATTTCGAGAAATAAATTTATTGTCAAATAAACTTTTCAGCTTTTACTTTTATTTTTAAAATAAAATGGCCAATATTTTGGCCGGGAAAAACAAAAGAAAGAAAAGGAGAAAAACTAAATTTCAATTTTAAACTGAATTAATTATTAAAAAAAAAAAATTCCAGGGAATTTCAATTTCAACGCCTGGATGTGATAGTATTGGTATTATATCACATGAAATTGGTCACACATTGGGAATTTTTCATGAACAAGCACGTATCGATCAAAAGAAACATATTCTAATTAATTACGATAATATTCCAATTACTCGTTGGAATAACTTTTTTCCAACCTCTCAACATGAAGCTGAAATGTTTAATTTACCCTATGATGCAGGTGATTTTTTTAATTTTTATAATTCATGGATTTGATAAAAAGCAGATTAATTAATTGAAAAAACTTAATGAAAATTTTGGAAGAATTGTTACACTTGCAGGATCAGTGATGCATTATGGATCATACGGATTTGCAAAAGATCCATACGTTCCAACAATTTCGACACGTGACAAATTTCATCAATACACGATTGGTCAACGTCAAGGACCATCATTTCTGGATTATGCAGCTGTTAAGCTTTACTTAGCAATCGCATTAATGATAATTACCATGTGGTTGATAATTTCATTAAACCGTAAATTTGAGATCATAAAAATTGAATTGTTAAAATTTATTGAGAATGGTTGCTTTAAAAAAAAATTATATAGTAATACTTTAACAACTGATACAATTTTCTTCACAAAAAAAAAAAATTAATTAATTTTTCGTTAGCCTTTCTTTTTTTTTTGACAGTAAGAAATTGGGAAAAAATTTTTTTGAATTACATGATTAACTATTCATAATTTGAAATTATAGCCAATAAAATGCAAAAAAAAAAAAAAAGTTTAAAATATTAATAATTGTTGATTTCAAACAATTAAGCTAATTAAATTCATCTCCTTCTTCTTATCATAATTATTGTTCAAAGCAATAAGCTTAATGCATAAATATATGCTATTGATTGATTGTCTCCTTATCTGTTTATCATGATGTTTTGTTCATATCTTTTCAGATCAACATCGCTTATCGTTGTACAGAAAAATGTGGTGAAATGCACTGCGATCATAATGGTTATCCGAATCCTAATGATTGTGGTAGATGCATATGTCCGGATGGTTTTGCTGGTCGTACCTGCCAGTTTGTTCAATATACAACCTGTGGTGCTTTCGTTAAGGTGAGCTTTGTTTTCCCTGTGTTTCTTCTATGATCGATGGGATCTCGGTATCAAATATTTTTCTCTTCCGCTAATCCGAAAATTTTTCTCCGTATTATTTACAGCTCTCGCAAATGATTTCAAAGTTTCTTCCTCCTTTGGGAATTTCACAATTCATCACCTTATCATTTACAGTTATTGCCCATTCAGTTCTTTCGCATTTAGTCCAACCTTTTTTGAAAAATAGCTTAGTTATGTAATTTAATTAAAACTTTATGCAAATTACGATTCCATCATGACAAAAAAAAAAAAAATCCATATAATTAATTATTAAATGCTTTTTGCGTATACAATCATTAATTTGTCACTAAATGAATGAAAGTGAGAAAACGTAGCCGCCGAGAATGTTTATTCATTACTTCCCTGGTGTCATGCATTTTGACGTACGTCAATCACGTTTGATGGTAGTATCTTTCTTGAGGCTATTATTTCATGCCTTTCACATTCAATCAAACTTTTGTGAAACTGAACTAAACATATTTTTTGAAACTTTGCCACACTTTACAGGTTTTACTATCCAAAACTAGCAAATATAATTAATGATTGATCGGGACGAACAACTGATCGTGACCTGCTTCAGGTCACCTGCTAGTTTATTGACTGAACTCACTTGAAGGAAACGTCGATCTTTATTTCTTTGTCAATTGCGGTTACATCGTGATAAGTATCTGTCACGATAGCAAGACAATGATGAGTGTCAGAGAAAGGGAGGAAGGGAGAGATGTTCACTAATTAATGACGTAAATTAAATCACTTGTCGATGTATTTGTATATTCCACCAGTACATCTGCTTTAATATGAACGTGACGGACGATAAGTTCCATTAATGATAGCAAGTTGGACGAGTTGACGACGCTTGTGCTCGTCGTCATTGCTGTTCAGCAACAGTCTGATACTATGCACACAGTTTGCTAGTTTGTGAACGCAGCGATCACGCGTGAGATCCGTGGCAGAAATGAGTACGTGCAGTGGTTCTGCCAGATGTTCCCAACCAATTCGATTACGTAAATAGACCTCACGTCGGGAATCCTGAATTACCTGTCCCAATTAGCTTCTCGCATTGATGAATTCAACTTATTAAGGCAAGAGAGTAAGAGAGACAGATTGATTTATAACATTTATTATTACATTTTTTCACTTTCAAAATGGAGAAGTTTTTTACTTTAACCGAACCCCTCCCACGGATCAGAATACGACAACCGGTTTCAGCTTCAAGTTGTTTCACTGATATTCCTCTTGGTCCGAGAATGCGTCCAATGAATTTACAATCCGGGTGTGGTGGAATCAGAATTTTCTCATGCAATGTCAGAGAAGCTTCATTTAACTGCAAGAAATTTCGATGTAAAAAAACGATAAACAAACTGAAAAAGATCCAGTAAAACTGCTTGAAATTCCAAATGAAAGTTATCGGTATGATTTAGAAAGGAATTAAAAAAGAGCAAAAGAAAAAGCGATCAATAGTTTTGTAGAAATTGATTTAATGAACGGTCGGATTGCTGTAACATTGATTGTTACCGGTCGAGAATGACGCATCGCCTCATTACGTAAAGTACGCATGTAAATATTTGTCCAGACACGGTCAATTTCATTTGCCAGCAGTGAATAAGTATTGCAAAGTTTGTTAGGATGGTTTATTTGTATAATATCCAGTGTTCGCATGTCTTTTACTAATTCATCCAAATATCTAAAATTTCACTTTCCTTCAATAATCTCGAATTTTAAATAATCCTTCTCACTAATTTCTATGGCAATTTAAAGAATAAGAAAGGAAATGAAAATTTTATGATACTTTGCAGTATCATAAGGCTCGCTGATCATAATGGAATCCAAGTTTATTCCATCTTGGCTTCCCTGGGCTAACGATTCCCATCTGTGCGATGGACTCATGTCACCGCGATCTTCCGTCCCTTCCATTTTAGGCGCACCTTGAAAATACAACGCTCGTTGAGAATACTCCAATGTGACAATGCTTGTTCCTTTTACACTTTTCTTTTTTATACCAATAATTGTTCATAAATATGCTAATTTCATCTGAAATCATCCACCCTAAGTGTTCTGAACAGTAAAAAATGAATTTAAATTAAAATGCAAATTTGTAAAATGAGTGTAACATATTGTACAACCGTTCGTCATCCCATCATATTCACATCAATTCTTCCTCGTTGCAGGTTTTTCTTCCACAATTTTCTTTTAATCTTTCTTCTAATTACTTTTCCATAATTTTTTTTTTTTTTTTTTCCAAAACAATTTTTATCCTTTTCCTATCATCCACATTAACAGCAATAATTGTTTAAAAATATATATTAAATTATCAGCCATTTGTTTTTTCAGTATTGCAACAGTTTATATTAGGTCTTGTGGTAAGCTAATTACACCCATCTCGTCCTCAGATTTTTATTAATAATTTAATTACTCCTAATTAATCCGTCACTCTTTTGCTTTTCTTTTTTTTTTTCCTTCGGCTTTTCTGTTTTCTTATAATTCGTAATAGACTGTTCCAGAATATTTCGTACTTTCATATTGCACCAAAAAAAAAAAAAAATCCGTCAAATCAAAACATTCTTTGATCTCCTTGATGCTTACATATTTCAGGGTAGGTAAGCTGAAGCAAATAACTTCTTAATTAATAAATTATACAGAACTATTGACCACGCTCCCTAATTTTGTTCTTTTCTTTGAAGGAACCTTCAAACAAATTTGTTTATTTCCAATTTTATTTTTTATTTTTTGAAGTTGAACTTTGGCATTATTTAATGGAACTTCCCAATTAGTAAAGGTTTTTCTATAATTAATTTAATCAATAAAAGCAGCTAAATGTCAAATGAAAGGATGAAGTCCGCATGATTAGTGTCCTTTCCAGGCGAGAAAGATGTCTGTGACAATTTCCAGTCCAAATTATCCAAATCCGTTCAATGTTGATGATCAATGTATTTGGTTACTGGTAGCTCCACCTGGTGGAGTTATAAATTTTCAATTTATTGGACAATTTCAATTAAATTGTGAAGATACTTGTGATAAATCATATGTGGAATTGAAAACCGGACCAGATTTCCGGATCACCGGATACCGGTTAGTTGCGAATTATCACTCGTGCATTTTATCCGTTGCATTTTCATTAATCAAAATTGGAATTAGATTAAAACAATCTTTTGAAGATTATCCTTCTTTTTTTTTAAAATGAATCCAATATAATTTTTTCCACAATGAAAAATTGAAATTTTCATTGATTTCCGAATTTCAGGAGAATTTTTTTTTTGTTTTTTCAATTCATTTGTTTGGTTATCCTCAACATACAGATAGATGCTTGCATTTGCATGTTATCTTGCAAGTGCAAGCATTCATGCAGTTGAGAGCATTTACCATCCTGCTACAGCTTTTTTTTTTCTCCGAGAATTCAGTGAATTATTTGGATTTTTGAGAAGAAGGATTGAAATGGAATTTTAATGAATTTCTCGCAGGTTCTGTTGCTCCAAAATTCCACGTCATGTATTTCAATCGGTTGCAAATGAAATGATTGTGATATTCCGTGGTTTCGGTGATGCGGGAAGTGGCTTTCAAGCTAAAGTTTGGTCCAATATAAACGATGAGGAAACTGTAAGTTTACTTCACCTCCCCATACCTTTTAATAACTTTCCGCAATAACGAATTGTATGAAATGAAATGACTGAAATACAGGAGGAATTATTGAAATTAACTCAACCGGCAATTGAAACAAGGACAATCCCGACAATGAAAACAACGACTATTTCTACAATTACAAGGAAATTAAGGAAGGAAATAGGTTTTACAATTCCGAGTGTTGTCATCAGTACCATCCCAACTATTACTCTCACTACAACCACTTCCAGTACGGCATCATTTCTGAAGACTACCACAACTGTTCCTGCAATTGCTAGCTTAACCAATGGTCCGTTATTACCAATCGGAGTTCGAAATGGTAAGTTTGTTCTTATTCAAGATATAACAATGTATCACTAATGGAACTAAAGAAATTTGAGATCAGCAAATAACTCTTTCACAATGTTTGACAAGTGTACTGCTTGAATTTGATGTACAGCAACACAAAATATCTTTTTCCCTGGTTTCGATCAATAAAACGGAAATTTTTTCTATCTGAAAGTAATCCTGGAGTATCATTTTCATCAGTCCAAATTACTATTTTATTAAAAATCATTAATTCGTCAAGGATTATCAATAACAATCTAAAAGGGAGCAACTCAAACCATTACATTCTAGCAAAACAAACATAAAATTTACGATTAATCGGAATAATTACGAATTTTTTAAAAAAATTTCATTGCTTATTTATTTTATTTCCTTCGAATTTTTCAAAATCAATAAGCAAGACATTTCTTAAAATAATTTGTAAATTTTGCTTTTCTCTTTTTTTGAAAAATTTTGAAATTGTTTGCAGAATGTAAGTGTGGTGAATGGCTCGAATGGAGTGGTTCATGTACTCAAGAATGTGGTGGTTGTGGAAAACGTTCTCGAACACGTCAATGTTTGTCAGCCATTGACTGCAGGACGGAAGAGAAACGTGCATGTGCTTTTAACGTTTGTCCGCAGGGAACTAATTTCCTGATCAATAACGGAGAGTTCCATATATTATGGAAGGTATCAATGATAATTGTATTAAATTAATTAGATCAAACCTAAAAAAAAAAAAAAAAAAACTTTGTCTGAAACCAATGATCGTCTTTACAATTCTTACTATCATATGAAATGACATTGAATAGTTTAACATGACATTTCAAGGGTTGCTGTGTTGGTTTATTCCGATCGGGCGATATCTGTTCGGCAATTGATGACAGCGAGAATCCATTTCTGAAGTTTCTGGAAACACTGTTAGGTGCGCAAGATGCACAGAGAAATAAAGATTCTTACGATCCGAAGATATAATTAATCAATCAACCAATCAATCAATAAGTCCCATTGTTAATTGTTTCACTGCAAAACCTCTCAGCTTTCCCTCAGTTATCAATAAAACATTGATTTCTTCGTAACTTTTTACAACATTCAAGTTGCTACTGAATTAAAGTTCGGTAAAAGCGGAATAAAATCGAAATAGATATATTTTAAATAAATAAAATTTAAAAAGCAAACTTTGACTTTATCAAATTGCTCTGTTCAAAACATTTTGTAAATGTGGATAGTTAAGGTAAGGGTTGAAAGAAACTTACCAATAATGCTAAGTAATTGTACTTCTCAACCATATTTTAAGCATCATCAACACATTGTTTTATTTTAATAAATGAAATTCAATTTCTATTTTAGATTTCAAAAAAGAGGAAAAAATCAGCAAACCATCAATTTAATTAAAAATTTGATTGAATCAAATTACAGAAATCACAACGATTTTAAATTTTAAGGGAAAAAAAACTATTAAATATTTAAATATTCTGAGGTTCCTAATTGAAGATGACATTGAAATATCATTGTTGACAATTTAAAAAACTTACTTTAATAAGCAAATTAATTCAAATTAACGAAATCAATGAGTGAAGAATATTATTGCTATTGTTGCTGCTCGGGACGAATTGTACTATATCAGCATAATTAGCAAAAAAAAAAAAAAGATTTTTTTTAAATCGTTGATGAAGCATTCGATGGGAAAAAAAGTTTGGAAAAGTTAAAATCAGTGAAAGTAACTTTTCAGTTTCAATTTCAAAAATTTAATGATAAATTATGGAAAAAAAAGGTAAGGATGTCCACCTTTGACCTGAGTGATTTCCCAGAATGTCCACCTTTGACCTGAGTGATTTCCCAGAATGTCCACCTTTGACCTGAGTGATTTCCCAGAATGTGCACCTTTGACCTGAGTGATTTCACAGAATGTGCACCTTTGACCTGAATGATTTCCCAGAATGCCCACCTTTCACCTGAGTGATTTCCCAGAATGTGCACCTTTCACCTGAATGATTTCCCAGAATGTGCAGCTTTCACCTGAGTGATTTCCCAGAATGCGCACCTTTCACCTGAGTGATTTCCCAGAATGCGCACCTTTCACCTGAGTGATTTCCCAGAATGTGCACCTTTCACCTGAATGATTTCCCAGAATGTTCTCTCTTTTCTTCTTTTTTTCTTCTTCACAACCACCTTTTTTCCCATGGATTGTTCATTCAATTAATATCGTTTCTCCACTGCATTACTACGATATTTTTTCCCACCATGCCGCAAAACTACTTTATTTCCCATTGTTGACACAGAGTTAACAGACCATTTGTCATGTTGGAATACGAATAACGAACGGTTGAAAGGTCATCATAGATGTTCCCTCTAATTAAATAATTTAAAAAATCGAAGGAAAAAGAAAACATCACAATAAACCATTTCCTGTTCGAAGTTTGCAGATGTCAAAGATCAAATATTTCTTCAAATAATGATTGTTCGGAGTTTACTAGTGCAATAGCATTCAACATTTTAGCGTGAAAAAAAAAAGCACGCAACATAATTAAACCGAATAATTGAAAAAGAAATAATTGTTTGTTAAACGTCCAATTTGAAAAAAAAAAAATGAAAACTAAAAATTTTTTTAAAATTTTAAGGCAATTTTTATTTGAATGTTGAATGTATTTATTTTGCAAAAAAAGTTATTGAAATGTATGAGAAAAAAAAAAAAAGAATTTTTCAACAACCCTAATCAATTCTAAAAATCAAACTTGTTGAAATCATTGCTAATCATAGTTGTGATGATGTATTTTACAATTCATTCTTTAAGCAAAATATCTTCGTGCGAATTGTTTGCTACAATGCATTTCATGTTCGATAAAAAGGTTTCAAAAGTCTGTGCAAGTCATTCCGGTGATCAGCACGATCGTCATCGTCATCATAATCATCATTGTCATCAGCGTTATCATCACACTCGCATATCATCTTATTATTGCCTTAACATCACATTGTCATCATCATCCTCATCATAATTATCACCACTATCCCCACTATCATCGTTATCATCAATGTCACGGTTAACATTATACTGCTATCTCTATCATTATCACAGTTATTGCTAGACGATCCATTAAGCACAACAATGGACCATTTCTTGCTTCTCTTCATTTCTAATAAAAAATCAGAGATATCATCGTCAACAAATCCAACCATATGTTATGGTAGATCCCATTTTTGAGTGCAAGAATTTGTGATTTTCACGATCAAATTTCGGTCAGAAAGGAAAATTCTAAAATGCACTAATAATGAACAGAAATGACCATTTTGCATATTGCAGTAGCAGTGTTAAGAAACAACAACAACTTTAGAATCATTGATATCGATAATTCATTTATTCGTACCATGATATTAATTAATTTCAAAACATTTGCCATATTATTTTCATCATTACTACCTTAACCATAATCAATACAGTGAGAGAAGATACATTAATTGGGATCATTTGTACCACCGGAAATATCCTTGTCATTGTCAGTGATCGGAATTGTTGATGCTATCAGTAGGACTATTCCCATCGCTTCTTATTAATGGCTTAAGCTCATCTCGTAATATGACAATTGTTGTGCAGTTTGTCATCCATCGAGAAGTCATCAGCAGTTAATCAAAAAAGTTCCCATCGGTACCGTCGATGACCGTTTGGCCGATTACAAAAGAATAGTTAGTTCCGAGGAGAGGCGTGTCCTCTATCACGGCGATCGGAAAGAAGTAGGATGAGCATCATTTTCGACACATTTCAGCCGTCATCAATTGGCAGGAGAAATACGTAAGCAATACGGAAGACTTGAAGGTAGCCGGTGGCCGGTGCCGGTGTGGTACATCAAGCAATCCTTTCTTTCCACTCTGTTCCCCTTCCTCCATACCCCGCACTTTTGCCATATGCAAATGTTGAATGTATGCGAATAGCTAAACAAGCAGCTTACCTTATCATGGCATTTCTAATTGGCATATTGATATATTTATTAATTGAAAAGGTGAGGTACATTTTGTTGAATGAGAAACTTTTCATTTCTGACAAAAGAATGTTCAATTATTTCTTCTTTATGACAACAATAACTTCGAAATTTTCACCATTTTTTTGAATAATTTTTATAACTAATAATACTAGTTGATAACGATTGTTAATAATAGGTGAGATGAAGGGTAAGTGATAGGAACTAGTTATAATTGGTAATAATTGTTAAGAATAATAACCGAAAGTAATGACAATAATTGTAACTCATAATAGTAGTTGATAACAATTAGTAATAATGATGATGATAGATTGGTAATTAACAAACAAAAATTAATAACAGAATTTGAACTTCCTTTTGTTTATCCGTTTAAGTTTTAATATTTCCTTTCTTCATTTATTTTCAGGGATTCGGCCATTACAGTAGACATGTTGAACGTGTACCACAATCAAGTGATTTGGATGGTTTAGTAATTGCTGTAAAAACCACGTTAAAATTTCATGAAAGTCGGATCCGTGATATAATTGACACGTGGTTTCAATTAGCTCCTAACAATGTTCGTTTCCTTGGTTTCAGTTAACAATAAAATTTAATTTAATCTAAATTTCCACTTATAACTTATTTTTATTATCTTATAAAAATAAAAACACAGCCTTTTTCAACTTCATTCAGTATTTTCATTGAAATTTCAAATTTAAATTTCATATTGTCTTGTTCAAAAATTAAGAAAAGTTTTGAAAACTCAAACAATCATACAGAAGCTAAGTAAGAATGAATGGTGTTAGCAGGAAAATTCGCCCCTTCTTGATTAATTTAAATTTATAGAAAGACAAACTTTTTCGCACCTTTCTCAATGTCACCTTGAAATACCGCAGCATAAATTGCTGATCTATGAAATTTTATAATTTGCCCTAAAAGGAATTACTCCAAAAAAAAAAAAAAAAACACATGAAATAGGCAAATTGCTTCCCGGATATGAGGACGGGATCATGTTATCCTGGTGAGTGATCCAGTAAATTTGATGCTCAATTGTTTGTCCAGAGTCGTGAATTTCAGATATATTTCATAACAGATACACCGGATGATAAATTAAACGAAAGAACGGATGGAAAATTAATTGTGAGTGATTGTAGTAACGGTCATACCAGGTATGATCATTGCCGTATTTCATTTATTTTGATTTTAACATTTTTGGAAATTAACTCTTGTTTCAACTAAATTTGAATTTTTTATTTATTTTTGGTTTACAAAAAGCTGAAATCATTTGATTCATTTTTAGAATTTTTGAAAAAAATTTCAATAGTAAAATTTTCTAAGCATTTAAATTGAAATTTTTTTTTTTTTAAATTTCAAAGAAAACAGATGTTTCATTTGTCATTAAAAATGACATTTTAATATGTTAAAATTGCCGAAGAAGAAATTTCAAAAATTTTTAGATATAAATTATCCAATAACCATATAATTTCTTTTTCACTTCTCTTTTTTTCCCCATTTTCTATCTTGAGTATCGAAAAAAATAAATAAATTTTTTTTTAATAAGGCATAATTTAATTGGTATTGAAATTTAAAAAAGAAATTAATTTCTCATTTAGGGAAGGCCTTTGTTGCAAAATGAATGCCGAATTGGAGTTATTCCTATCCCAGAAAACAAGGTTTGTCAACCTTTTTTTTTTCCAGCATAGTATTGTATTTTATGATGCGTTATCGTAGTGCTAATCATCCAAGCATACCTTTCTCAAAAACTTTTCTATCACCGTTCTTCCATCAAAGTTTTTTTTTTGTTCAAGGCCGAATATTATCTGCTCTTTCTTCCCCTTTTCAACACTTCCTTCCCTACTATTTTTTTTTTTTTTTTTCTCTTTCCTTCATTTTTTCTTTAATTCCCTTCTTTCATTACTTACTTTTCAATTTTCTTTTTTTCTCCCTCCCCCCCTTCCTTATGCATAGAAAAAATAAACTTTAAAAATTGTTTCCAATAAAATTCCGCAATTTTTTTTATTGAATTTTTCACTTAAGTTTTAAAAATTAATTACTTTTTATAAATTTGAAACGAAAAAAAAAAGCAATTGAATTAACGTATGTCTAATTGTCTCTTTAGTTAAAGTCAAAGTTCATTGCAGTTAATGTTGAACTATACTTATGAAATTAATTAAAATATTAGCATCGGTCCCTATTACAGTTTAATTAATAATTCACTCAACCACTCCAAATTTTATACGCATCCCCAAACACTTTTTCAATTTCAAATTACTCTCGGAGCAACTCTTTTAATATCTGGAGAAAGGAGATTACGGTAGCCTGATACGTATGCTACACGTACGAACACATGAAATGAATTTTCACAGATTCATCGAACTGCGATGTCTGAGTAGCTATTAAAATTTAACATTTAAGATTTGACTTGAATTTATGAATCAATTCGAATTAATTATTCTACGGATCATTGAAATGATTGAATTTGCGATAATACTGACTTCAATACTGACTTCAATTACTTTAAAAGACTGTAATGCTGAATTATAAACCCAAATCGGTTGTGTAGGAAAAACGAAGAAAATGTCATTTAACAAATCGTAAAACTAATTAATTAAATTACAGACTTTCAATTCGGAAAATCTATTGAAATGCTTAATCTTTATGAATGAATAGCGATAGTTTTCTTCGTTTTCGCTTCTTTTGTTCTAACTTTTCATCTTTTCTTTCATATTTATGCAAAGGTCAAAGGTTAATGCACAGTGGTAATTATTACTTCAGTTATATAAGAAGAAGGCGGCTCGTTATGTATTAGCAGTGACCCGTCACATATTGTATCTGTTAAATATTGCCAATAATTTTTCCTATCCGCACCGTACCTTTTACCTCTCCACACCTGGGGGAAGTTTTTTGGTTTCCAACATCCACATATTCATTGTACAGTAGAACTTAAGTTTAGGTCTAATGGACAATCCATTATGATCTAATCCTGGGAGTTCCCATAGATCCTCTGAATCTCCGAATCAATGGTAGAATCCTTTTTTTCATAATTGTAGAAATCTTCATAGATCGGATTGAAATTCATGAATTCAGTCGTTGCTTCCATTGAATCGTAAGAATTAAAGAATTTCTTTTAATATTCGATTTGATGGAATGGAAAGAAATTCTCTGAGAGAAAAAAAAAAAAACTGAAAGTTTGAAATTTGACAGGTATGTGACGAGGTTGTCATCTGTAATTATGAGATGATAATTAGTATTCTTCCTTCCTAACGATCACTATCTCTTCCCCTTCATCACCGCGTGATGATCGATGGAGTGATAGTAATTCATTTCCATGTGATTCCCCGTCTTCCTCCTCGAAACCTCAGCATTTTCCAACCTTTTTCTCACATCCTTCATTTTCCTTTTCAACCACCTCATTCTCTCACCCAATCACAAATCTCTTTTCTTTTTTCGTTTGATGTTTATGCCGATACCGCTTCCTTCAAAACTATCAATAATATGACCTACCGCATTTTCAAATTTTTCTTTCATCATATTTCATCCTTTTTCTCTTTCTCTCTCCCTCCCTCTGTCCCTTACTCTCTTTCTTCTTTTACCTTCTGGAACGAACTGAAATTTGTGAAGCTTTTTTACAATGGAATTTTGAAAAAGAAAACGTCCCAGAATGAGATGGCAAGATGAATTAATAAGATAACACCGTATCAGTGAGAGGAAGAAACGATAGATTAGTTTAAATGAAATTTTAAAAAAAAATTTGTAAAAAAATTAGAAAATTTCTCTTCAAGCATCTTTCTTTTGTTTGAAATGAAAACTTTTTTACTGGAACTTTTAGAAGAATTCCATTTGTCTTTTACATTCAATTCAATTGTATTCAATAGGAATTAATTAAACTTTCATTTAAAAAAAGTGTAAAATTACTGAAGTACAACAGATGGTAGAGGAGAGATCAACGAATCATTACAATTAACAAAATTATAATATTGATTTTGTCATCACTACTAATTAGAAGTTTATAATGCAATTTTTTTCTTCAAACGACAAATCCCAAAATCCATAAACTTTTAATCAAACCTCAAATGTGAAAGAATTTGTTTATGACAATTGAATAAAGACAAATGAAAAAAGAAATTTATGGGATTGTGTAGCCGAAAAACTATCATCGCCGTCATCGTAAAAAAAAAAGTCCCATAAATTCTGACCTTTAACCCTGCGAAGTTACCGCTAAATCTACAACTGTTTGCCAGAAATATGGATTCAACCGAACAACAATCGTTTATCAAATGTGAGAATTTCACGATTGCCCTTTACTTGCACTTAAAAATAATACAAAACCAAAAGGGTTCAATAATAGGTTATATTCTTTTACAGAATATTTATTTGTTGTCATCTCTTTTCATCATTGATTTCAGTTCGGGAATTAAATAAGAAAATTTTTGTAATTTGAAATAATTAATTTCGTTTGAACGTTGTTGTACAAGCAATTCCTAGCAGTTCTGTTTGCTTTTATTTTTGGATAAACCAAATAAAAAATTTTAATTCACCGAAAAATTGAATGAATACCATTAGCTAAACGAGTTTGTACATATGATGGAAGAGTTCCTTTGCAATTGGTTAAATGTACCTGTTTCTCAAGTTTTCTACTTTCCACTACTCCTCAATCTTTTGATAAAAATTCCAACTATTCTATTCAAGCGCATTTTAATTATCCATTTATGATTGTAAATTTCCAGATGGGCTTGTCATTTTGACGATGATAATTATGTAAATATCGCGGAATTGATCCGAGTGTTGAAAAAACTTGACCCCAAACATGATTGGTATCTGGGAAGGCCATCAACGGTGGGACCAGTTGGAATTGATTCAACACTTGAAAAAGTATCCATTTTTTTTCTTTTTTAATTAAAAAAAATTCAATTAATTCTGAATTTTCTATTGCTTTTCTAATTGAACTTTTTTCGTTTTATCACTAGCATAACCTTTTTCTCCAGCAAAGATATGCTAATTGTTATATAATTTTCGTTAGTTCGACAATTTAGTTGTGATTTAAAAAAGAAAAAAATGAATTTATAAAAGGGCAAAGAACATTCTTCAAAAACTGAACCATTTTTCCTGTCATGTTTTCTCCTTTTTTTTTTTTTTTTTTAATTTAATTCTTTCTAACGTTTAATAAAAAAAAAACTTTCTCAAGTTTTGCTCAAATCTTGGATAAATTTAATTTTACCGTTTGAATGATTAAGTTCAACTAATATCACCATTAAAAAATTTGCGCAAGAAATTTGATGTTTAATTTGAACGGAGGCTATGTGAGGAGAAAGGAAGACTCTAGATGGTTGATGGCATTTAAAAATTTTTAATTTCTATACGTAAATTAAACTTTCCCAACATTTCCCTTATGTCCATTTTTTCAATTTTCTTTTTCCAATCCCAATTTTTTCATTTAATTTCTGAAATTAAATGAAAAAAATTCCAACCAGTGAAAAGTTGAAATGATCCGTGGAAATTCCGGTTCAAAGAAATGCTTATAGGCGACATTTTGGTTTGCAACCGGCGGTGCTGGCTTTTGTCTTTCGAAGTCATTGCTTGCAAAAATGAGGTTGTACGTCCGGAACGGTGGTTTTAAAGAGCTTGGTGAAGTTCTTCGGTTACCGGATGATGTGAGCTTGGGTTATCTCATCGGTTTGTTTTGTCTTGTTTGTTATATTCTGGCAGTTCTACCTGCTAATTAAACAAATTAAATTTTAAAAAGTTCAAAATCGTTTTCATTTGAAAACTAATGTCCTTGTCATACGAGCAGTTTCATTTTTTCAATCAAATGAATAAAATGAATGAATGTAATGTACCAAAATAAATGGTTGATATATGAAATATCATTGAGTTTTCTTTCTTTTGGTCGGAATTTTCCTGTACCGGAAGTACCAATCATGGAATACCGGAAACAGTTATGCAGCAATAATAAATTAGATTTCAATAATTCTTATCAATTTGATTTATTCATTATTTCAAGCTGAATAATTATTATCTCATACATCGGCATTTACAGCGTCACTTTTTGATACTGTCAATTCGGAGCATCGGTGACAGCTGACAATTTAAATTTAACAATAAATTTTCAACTGAACATACCGTTTAATTATGAATTGTTGAACGGTCACAAACGAATGAATGGACGGACAATCAGCCGAATCCATCTGTCAATCATTTTTTTTTTTTCACGGTTGTTTGAGACGATAATTTGACTGGGAATAAGATGGGAATGTTTCCTTAAGTCTTCAAAATATTTCAATTACAGCCTCCTAAAATTATTCATCCATATTTATTCTAATTTTCTTTCTCGCCCTCTCTATTTAATCTTTTAATGAAATTTTAAAAAATTGATTAAAATTTGTTTTCTGATGAAAATTTAAAAAAAAAAAAAAAATTCCATTGATTTCTCGACAATTTTGTTGGTATGATTAATGCTACTGATAAAACTACAAAACATATGTATCTCATTCAAAGGGAAATTCAATTTCCGTTTTCTCACAATATTCTCTTTATCTGAAAACGAAAAAAGTTTTGCAGAAGTATTGATTAATTACATTTTTATCTTAATTGATGGTACACCACTTCTTCCGTTCTTTTGATCGCTTAAAGTTTGATACAATCGTTTGTTTGTCTTTTTCTCTCGCAATTGAATAATGTTATTTTAGCTATGAAATTAAATTAAAAACTTCCAGCGACAATTTTCGAATTTTCCATGAAATTATAACTAATGCAATTGTTTGTACAAAATTTCCTTCATAAAATATTTCTTTGCTCTACACTTTTTACCTTACACACACACACACACACACACACACTGTCATTTATTTTCATTTAAATGATCAATTTTTTTAGGTTAATATTTAAGTAATGAAATTGAAAAGGTTTCAAAAAGTTTTATTGAGTGATACTTAATAATTGATGCCGTTGTTTCTTTCAGATTTTTCAAGCAATTTTTTTCTTACATTTTTTGATGATTTAATTAATTAAGCAATACTAACGAAATGGAATTTGTATTTCAGAGCACCTTCTGAAAGTGAAATTGACTGTGTTGGACAAATTTCATTCGCATCTTGAGGATTTGAATGAAATCAATAAGAATGATATACACAAACAGGTGAAACTCACCGATACATTTTCCATTATCAGTTATCAACTACTAGTTCTTTTGACCCCAACAAATAAAGTAATAAATGGTGGAAGAATATGATTTTAAAATGATAATCAACAGTATCATTTCAATTCTTTTAGATCAGCTTTAGTGCCGGTGGTCATCCAAGGAGAGCGGAGAATGTAGTCCGTGTGCCGGAAGAATATATTGTTGACAATGATCCGCAACAGTTCCGCTCACTTCACTGTTTCTTATACCTTAAACATTGTCAACGGTGATATTGCTCTACAATGTAGCAATGCTACAATCACACCGATAGTTTCCATCATTTATCGCAGAATGAAGTGATACATGTAGACCAGAATCAGGGAAGGAACGATGCGATTTTTGTCACTTTGATAATGTGGTTTGCAAAGAAATTTTCACGATACTATATTGTTCATTACATTTTCTTTTTTTTTTTTCAAAAACAGTAAAAATTTTGGTTGCAGTAGAAATTACAGGTAAAATTTCGGTTTCTTATTGTTGTAATTAATTGAATACACATTAAATACCAATTAATAAGTAATGTTAAATACTAATAAATAATGTTGAACAAATATTAATTAATAATAATGTCAATTCATCAATGAGGAATTAACATTACTCCCACCCAGCAGCGTTGTTATGAACATGCAAAGTGTAAAGTTAAAAATTGTGTTAACTTTGATGAAATTCTAAAATTCTTTGGCAACTTGTTCATTGGCTTTATCACGTTGTATATTGCGATATGCTACATTCCATGATACGTCAAATTTCTTGCTGGTTTTGCAGGGCTTATATCATTACTGGGGTGGTACTATCCGCACTCACAGTAATACTGTAAACATTGAAGATGTCCTGTATTCCTTTATATATTCAATTGACACTTTGCTCATTTCGAAGTTTATTTAAATCTTCTACGATTGATGTTTCATTTAATTCTACAGATTTGGTGACAATCATAGCAATGTCAGTTAAGCGATAAATTTTTCAAGAAACCGTTGCCGTTTCCTGTTCACAATGTATACCGACCGCATCACTTGCTCGTGATCAGTTTGCTAGATCCGCGGAAAATACTGAATGAATGTTGAAAAATTAGTTGCCGAATAGAATCAACGATTCATTAAGATTACATATGAAATAGAACAGTACAGATATGCTTTCTGGTTCCGGTTCATCTTCCGGCATTATCGTGCAAAGTAGAAAGCTGTCCGGAATTATCCGTCATATCTGTATTTGTGTCATAATAAATTAATCTCTCCGAAATGATCTTTCCTTTCATTAATAGAACTTATTTTGCCGGGAATTGTAAATGTAGCTAATTTCCCACTCAATTGTACGGTACTGCATTTTGTTAACCTTTGACATTTCCTCGTTTTCGGTTATCCTCACGTTTCGGATTTTTTTTTTCTACGGTTTTGATTCTTACTTATTCATTTCCGATCCTGCAACATTTCAGTTTCCTTTTTTTTTTCTACCTGAAAATCACTAGTTGGAAGAAAAGATGATAGACAGGAATGAACTGTATACCTGAATTGATAAAAGACATTCCTTAATCGTCTGTAACTATGCTACATATCTTAAATACGATAACTATATTCGTACATAGGCTGTTGCACGTCGTGCCTTTTTCCTTCAAAAAGGTTTTCTAAATCCATCGCTATTTTAATTTTGATTTAGATTCTTTATGAAATAAATGTTTGTCGTCATCTAAACCTTAATTAAACACCTGGCGTCTACGTCAAGCATTACAAAAATTTCATCGTAAATTAACGTCAAAACGCTGTTTCTACGATTGGGATAAACATCCGATATATTTATTAGCAAGCACTGCTACTATCCTAATTCATTCAATTAGTTTTCCACATGAATGAATAAACTTAACGAGACAGAAAATTTGATCGCTGATATGGGCATAAGGTGCTCAGATCATTATCAATCACTTGAACATATATTCAGCATTTGCCAATGAAAAAATCTAATCTTTACTTCGAACCATTATCCAGGAAACTTAAAAAAATTTTTTGAAATCTTTTCAATTTGTCATTTATTTTTAAAATATTGCAAAAACCATTTAAAATATTTGAAAGTTAAAATAAATGGAACTGTTAGAATGCTGAAATTTTCAGGAGATATCATCCTCTTGAAAAATTCTATTTTTCAAAAAATTGGAAAGTGAAGCAATACAGAAGAGTTATCAACAAAAAGAAAAAAAAAAAACAAAAAACAAAACTGAAATTGACCATCAGGAATATCTAGGAATGATGAGCATATCATTATCAGTGATTTGAAATATATCACTGATATCTCTCCCCAAACATTCCGGATGTTGTACAAGGGCTTCCATTACTTTGTCTGCAATGTAGATCGTGTAGAAATGACTGCAGTGATTAGATTTGCATATCATTCAAAGGAAGGTAATACCTTTACCTGTAATACATTACCCTTTCAGAATACCTTTTGCTGAACAATTTTCGATCTACCGCTATGCACAGATAGCAAGTATATCTACCTAAAAGATACAGCAAAGTTTCATTTCTCGGCGGGAAAAGTTTGTTATTAATGCCATTCTACCGATAGTATCAGGATGAATAAGGTTTGGATATGATTAACAAGTGTAGGTTTATCTTATTTTAGAGGTAGCTGGCGACGTGTTGAGATACGTAGAATGAATCTGCAACGTCTAACGATGTTGATAACGCTTGTAGCTCTGATGTTCTGCTACGTGGTCTGTACGAAAGTGGAAAGGCAGTTGCATCCAGAATTCCACAATGGTAATACTTATTTACGTTGTCAGTGTTTCCAAAGATCCAGAGCTCAAAGATTTTTGCCGAACTTTTTTAGATGTTGAAGACCATTGCGGATAGCATTGTTAACCTTTCTTTGTTCCCAAAGAACCTGGATCGATAGGGAAAGATTTTTGTACTCAATGAAATAATACAGTAAATTAAAGGCGATAAGTTAGGATCAAGCGATGGAGTCGGGAAAGGACGATTAGCGGTACAACGTGATCATATGAGAAGACTGGTTAATCCCATTAGCATCAACAACGAAGTCGAAACTGTTCATCGGTTGGTCATTGCAAACTTGATTTTGGAGATGTTTATAGTATTTCAAAGCTTCTGATGACCAGAAGTAGAATATCCATTGAGGTCACCAAGGAGATCAAGCTGAAATAGTTTAAAACAAGTTGACCCATACTGGACATTATTGCCTATTAATTTTAGCTCTGTTTTTAAAATAACAAAGTTAATAATATATCTAATGAAGTGCTTGGCTACATCAGTAAATTAGATTTGAAAGTGTTATAGGAATAAAATTTTGAACATGGGAAGGAAAAGGACAAGAGAAGAGTTCGGCAACTTAAGGTTACCTAACATTCCCGGACGTCAAGTACGGCCAGGTAAAGAGAGGAACAAGGATTTTTCGGCACTGAGCGGACGTGGAGGGAAGTATCAAGTTGGAAGAAAAGCAAAAGTTGATTTGTGGAAATGTTTGGGACAAAAGGACGGTGTATATGCGGTTAATTAGTTTAATTAACTTCGTAATATTTCTAAGAAATTCAACAAAACGGAAGCATTGGAAGAAAAAAATATTCTTCTTTCATTCCTTCTTTCCCTTTTTTCTTGCACGGTTAAGCTTTCATTTCAGGCTGGACCATGTGAACGATGGTACCTGTTATGTAAAAATGGAAAGGGAGAAAAAATTAATTGTCCCCGTGGACTGTACTGGAATGGTGATAGAAATCAGTGTGAACCAGAGGTCGATATTATCAGTTGTCGATGTGAGCTTTCATTGAACTCTTTTAAGTTTATTAATTTAGCCGAAATTTCTTAACAAGAAAAGAAGCATATAACTTTAGCTCTCTCATTTCATTCATTAGCAGTTTACTTGAAATGTTCTACTTCCAGCAAAGTTTGATTGTTCCGGGATGGGCGATGGTATTTACGTTGATGGTTGCTCGAATACCTTTCGGTTTTGTACCAGTGGATCGGTATCCTTCTTCGTATGTTCCAAGGATTTATACTTTAACATCAACGAGTTAAAGGTAAGTTTCACCTTTTTCAGCAAGTTTAGATTGATATTATTTAAATAGCTTTTTACAGTGTGACCGGAAAGAACTGGTACCAGCATGTAGGAATGAAAGAATTAGATCTCCGAAAAGAATTTCACAAAGGTCAAGTGAGGATTGGAAGAAGCGTGAGTTATATGCTTCTTTTCTTGTTGGACAGACTTGGCATCGGAATTATATTATTTTGCTTACTCGCAAAGAATCTTGAAGAAAGTTTTGAAAACTCGAAATTGTCTGTTCAGAAGTTGAACACTTGGAATTTGACCGGGATGGAGGAATTTGTGAAGAACTGAAAAACGGGAAATATGCCATTAGCCAGTGCTACGGGAAATTTCTTTTTTGCATTGATGGAAAGAGCTTGATTGTTGATTGCCACGATGGTCAGTTGTACTCACCTGAATTACGGCGATGTGTGGATGCTGGAACTTTACCGGCTTGTTTACACTCCGCGGGACTAAAAACAAGCACAGTTGCTGCGTAAGCTTTCAGCTTGGCTAAAATTTAAAAATGAAAACCGAACATTTGGCAGTTCATTATTTTCGGACTTTTCAGTACTTCCATTTCGTGCTCATCGCTTCCCGATGGAACGTACAAGTTGGGAGATTGTGAAAGAACATTCTTCATTTGTCGTAATGGTTGGTTGAAGTTTATTTCCTGATCCATAATATCCTCGATACCTTTGTTAAATTTAGTCTCCGATTTGATTTAATGTGATAAAAATAGTTTCAGCTGCTCACTGAAATTGTCAATTACCATTAATTAACAGTTTAGTGATGTTTTCAAATTCAGGAGTGAGAAGCAATGCTTCATGTAATCCAGGTTTTGTGTATAACGCAAAAACAGGACATTGTAATCATGAATACAACGTTGAGAAATGCCCACAATTTCAGGAAGGTAAACAAGAAAATGCTTTATAACCATTTATCACGTACGATACGTTAAGTTAAAAGCAGGATATCGTCGAGGCATCAGGATTTAACTTCACATTAAAATGTTTAAAAAAGGATAAATTCGACATCCGAGAGTCATAGAAGTGCTTTTCCAGGAAACGTGTATGATTTGATGGGATCTTATAAGAAGCAGAATGTTTGCCGAAGTTGGGAAAATGGGATGTATGAAATTGCGAAATGCTACGGCAAATATCTTTTTTGCATTGATGGAAGAGGCCTAGTAGTAATTTGCAGTGATAGACAACTATTCTCACCTGAGCATCAACGTTGTATGGATGTTGAACAATTACCTGGTTGCACTGATTTTGTAAGTACGGAAAAAACCACCTCTGCTAGGTAAGCTTGGCTTTCTTATTGATAGACTATGTGAATTTTGATATGAGTTTCAACGATTTTTTTACTAGTTGTGTGTTCTTTCAGATATTCTGATCAATGCTCGACATTACCCGACGGGACCTATGAACTCGGAAGCTGCGAGCGGAAATTTTTAATTTGTTTTAACGGTATTTGTTCGATCATTCCTGAGTTTCCTGAGCAATATGCTCTGAATCGTCTTTCTTCATAATTGTATATTCAGGAGAGGGAAGCATTAATTCATGCAGGACGGGTCTAGTATATAATGGGCAAAGCAGAGATTGTGAACTCATGTCGAAAGTTAAAGAATGTTCTAGAAATTGGGAAAGCAAACGAAGACGCGATGAATCTCCTTTACTACGAAACGAAGAAGGTTTGTGCTTCATCTGAAAAACGAGGAAATTCTTAAATCGGAATTTCTAAAAGAAAAAGCAGTGGGTGGATAATTAATGGATTGAGCGCACGTTTGCAGATTGTCGCTGTATGGGAAAAGAAGACGGTCTCTATGCGGTAGGATGTACGGAGAAGTTCTATTCTTGCTCAAATGGTATAGCAAAAGGACTGGAGTGTCCAAGTGGTTTGGTTTTCAACGTAAATATTGGTTTCTGCGATTTCCCGACGAACGTTGTTGTCTGCGGTGGACAACGACCAGTGATAAACGATAAATATGAAATGGACCAGTAAGCTAGCTAATCTCTACATTTCCGGATTTCAGTTGTAAAAACGACAGAATGTTTCGTTTTTTAAGGGAGAAAATTACTTCGGATTTAGTTTCCGGATGCTCAATTATGGATGATGGCATTTATGGCTTGTCACCATGTGGACCCGGATATTATCACTGTTTACACGGTGCAACATCCTTCGCAAAATGCGCATCTGATTTGGTGTTTAATCCTTCTTTGAATATGTGCGATTCCAGGTAACCATAATCTTACAAACATGCTGCCATATACGTTATTGATATTCACTCCATCTTCCTTCTTGAAATTTTTCTAGGAAAAATGTGCCAAACTGTCCGGAGTACAACAAGACATCAGATAATGACAATCAACGGATACAAACACCTGCTACAGGTATGCCTAAGACAACCGATCCTACGCTGTTTCCGTGAATGTCTGTTCCTGCAACATGTCTCGAATCATTCCCGCAGCATATCCGTAACTTCACCATTTAGTCGCAGTCATCAGTAGTAGTAGTAGTAGTAGTAGTGTAGTAGTGATAGTAATAATTCTGTTGGTATTTTAAGATGATTCATCGAAATGTGAGAATCTAAGCGATGGCTTCTATGTGAGCGGTTGTAATTCAAGCTACTATGTTTGTAAAAATGGCAAAATACATCAGATGTTTTGTCCGCAGAATTTTGCCTTCAACCAGCGCACTGGTGCTTGTGATAATCCAAATAATATCGAAAGTTGCAGGTTTGCCGTTCAGATGATCTCACTGCATTGTTGCCACCTTTTAACTTATTTCGCATAGTTTCCAGCACAGCTAATGGATGTTTCAGAGATATGAAAAGTGAAAAGATTCATCCAGGACCATTTAGCAGCTTCCCATTAACAATGCCAAGTTGTACGAATCTTTCAAATGGTTTATATCGATTGGCTCATTGCTCACCGAATTATATTTTCTGTAAAGATGGTGTCATTAGTTTGGGCAGATGTCCTAACTCAACGGTTTATGATTCGGAGAAATTTCTATGTGCCGAGCGATCCCAGGTTGCCGCATGCAAAACACTCGATCAGTTGAATAAAAATAAGTTCGGTAAAATTTTCAATTGAATTGGGTGGGAAAATGGATTTCAAATTAATAATTTTAAATCATCTTAATATATCTCCATCAATTAACGTTTACTGTAGATGTTTACTGTGCTGGGCAAATGGATGGAATACTTTCATACAATTGCTCGAAGAATTTTTTCATCTGCGCAGCAGGCAAAACCTACCCGTTTGCTTGTCCCGATGGATTGATTTACGACCGGAAATTCAGTCGATGTGGAAAATCTTCTGCAGTTCAAAGTTGTGCTCAAACTGATCCGTCGAAGCCTCCATTACAACAAAAGCCACTGAAAATTTGCCCATCTTGCTTAACAACAAAAGATGATGGCTTTTGTAATGGTCGTCCTGATGGAAATTATGCAGCAGGACCATGTTCGGTGATTTTCATCTCATGTTCTGTAAGTGACCTTTGCAATTTGAACTTAATTAAGTTTAAATTCAAACTTTATCAAATGAACAATTCCAGAATTCAAGAAAACTGCTAATGTTATGCCATTCGAAGCTCGTATATGATGTGTCGATCAATCGATGTCAACATCCCGATAATGTCGCAGAATGTCGAAATCATTCAATATCACTTAAACATGATCCAAGTGATGGGCAGGATGCATCAGAATCACTGACAACTTCTACCATTGCACCTTTCTGTGTAGGACGAGGAAATAGTATTTATGAAATGGAACCATGTTCGAGGAACTATATACAATGTTTCAATCAGGTTGGGAAAATTCTTTCCATTTCAAACACTTCCAGAACTGAGTTAGTTTTTTTTTTCGCCATTCCTCTAAGTTTGCATCTATTCCGGTATGCTGGCGAAGTATTTTGATCATTTTAGGAAGGAATAATAAAACAATGTCCAGAAAATATGGTATTTAGCGAAGCCATTTTTGCTTGTATCCCGACAAAAGTTTGCAACCAACAGATGCCAGCATACGAAAAACCCAAACAAACGGAAAATGATGATAATAAAAGCGAAAAGTTACCTGCACCAGGTAATGAGAATATTTTAATTTTTTAAACGAAAGTGTACTTCCAAATGATCGCCATATAATGAGAAAGTTTCTCGCTTTTTTTATTTGCAGTTGAAGTGTCACGTTGCTATGAACTCGCAGATGGAGAATATTCCGCTGGTTGTGTTCCGGACTTCATAAGATGCATCGATGGATCCGAATTCTTTAAAAAATGTCCAAATTACACGGTATTTTCGAATATTTTACGTCAATGCGTGTCATATGACCGATGCGCTTTTCTGATGCATCGCATATTATCATCGTTACATCCATCACACAGAGTGGACAGCTACGAAGGTTAGCCTTATTTTTCGCTTTGAAACTTGACAAGAATTTCATTATTTTTTTTAAAAAAAATTTCGATACAGAGTGGATGAAGTACGAGAGAGCAAGATGGATGAAGCAGGGAAGTACCGCGAACAGTATGGACACAACAACAGTTTCTGCTCACGTCTTTTCATCACCTCAACCTATTAACTCAGGTAAAAAAAGTTATTCACAAGGCTCATATATTTGATGTGTGCCATTATCATCAAGAAAGTAGATATACCGGACAACCGCAAAAATGAGATCATCCATGGCTTAATTTAAGAGAACTTCTTTTGAATGTTTCCTCTCGTCTCTAAGGTTTTATTTTCCGGTACAGTTAACGAAAGTTGCAAGTATGCTCGAGTCCATTGCTTAACTACAACGAATGGAGTACCAGGTAAATTTAGCATATCTGTGTGCAATTTTCCTCAGTGAAAATTTTAAACCTGATTATAAAATGCGATAACATTAAATAAAATGTACATCGGAAACTTGTTATCTATTTGAATTTTGTCAAATTTAGTTTATGGCTGGGATATGAACCACTGTGAATATGCTGCGGTGCAATGTATCGACCCCGGTTATATCGGTATTCCTATTTTTCTAAAATAGCAATTGGAAAAACCGCAAAAAGAAGTTCTGATCGATCAATACCAAGCAAAATAGATAACACTGATTCATGGTTGAATAACTTCTGATCTGAAAACCTTTCAAGCAACCAAACAATTGCTGCGGTTATGATACTTTGACATGGTGAATATATTTTAGCTTATGGAACACCTGAAACACCGGAATCACAGATTGATGAAAAACCCGATGAAAATGAAAATCATTTCTGTTTACCAGAAATATCCAGTAGTGAGACAGGTTTGTTGTGATAAATTCAAGCATCGGGAATTTTTTTTTTGCCTTGAAGAGCTCTACATGAAAATACTGTTAACTGATTTTCCAGATTCAATCAGATGTGAGAATCTGGAAGATGGCATATATGCGTTGGATTGTTCGGATAAAGTTGTTGTTTGTAGCCGTGGTTGGAAGAGGATTTATGAATGTCCAACGGGGCAATTATTCATCCCAGCACTGAAGAAATGTGATGAATCCTGGAGATGCACGGATGCCAGTACCTGTGGGTCAGGCTTTGTCGGTGTCATTTATTTAGGAAGAATTGAAACATTTGAACAAGCACACTCACCACCATCAATTGGTATATTTTTTTAAATTAATCATTATTTGAACTTTTTATTATTTGTCGATGAAATTATGAATAATTCAACTTTTATTTATCATCGTCTTTCTGTGCAGGTGGCTTTTCATGTGTAAATAGAGAAAGCGGAAATTATGGAAGGCAATGTTCTCCGGTATACTTCAAATGTATCCAACGAATTCCACTTTTGATGAGATGTCAAGAAGGACGACTTTTCGATCAGCGTTCCGGTCAATGCATGTCTTATAATCGTTGTCCAATGTTGTCCACTACTCTTGACATTGGCACGGTATTCATTTAACCCTTCAACTATCCTCCCTATGAGGATAGGGAAATATTGGAGAAGCTAATATATCAAAGCTAACATCTCTCATTGTAGTTTCGATGTCTTGAAAGAGAACGTTTCGGAATTGCAACTTGCACTGACCACTATTACCAATGTTCAAATGGCAAGTTTATTCTTTACAAATGTCCCTCTGGCTATTCTTTTGATCCAAATAGAGATGACTGTAGTCAAGAATGTGACCATTGGTCAAATAAACCAGCTTGTACACCTGGTGAAGTTGCTTCTCTTGGACGTTGTAAGAATACATACATGGAATGCAGTGCACAAGGAATCTTCAGAATCAAATATTGCATGAAGGTGAAGCGTTTTTATTATACTTTCAGATGCCAAAAAACTTTGAAATACAAATGTCTATAAAATAAAAGCAAAGTTACTGTCATGTTTCAGGATCAGCGTTTTGACTCAGTATTGCACATTTGCCGGTTTTCGTTTGAAATTCCGGAATGTTTCGAGAATTCATTGAAAAGAATGGGAAATACTTCCATTCCTGTAAGACTTAACAATTCATTTTCCGGTTCTTTTTTTTTCCTCATTCTATAACAGATTCATATTCCAGCGTGTGTATGATTCATTCAAATATCCGGTCAATCCGTATTTAATACGACAGAGTAGAAATCCATATCAGTTAAAGATTCCTTATCCACACTGGAGCAGTACAATGCCAAACTCACGTAAATTTCACTGTTTTTTGGCATCCCTCTTTCAAGGAATTTGATTCATATTTTACAAATTGTTTGATTTAGATCCAGAAATGTTATCCGGCCAGGTGCAAGTTCAACCGCATGGCTTATTTATGCCGCAGACGAATCGAAAACAATATGGTTCACATTTTCTTGGTGGTTCAGTCTCCCGAACGGCGGCTGTTGAAGACGCCTTCCAGGTTTCATCTAGTCTGTACTGGTTCCATCCGGTAAGCGTACTTATCATTTCGTTGAACAAGCTTACTTCTTGCTAAATGTGTGATTAAAATGGAATGTTTTTGAGGAAATACCAAAGAAGGAATCTGTTGACCATTTTTGGATACCCGGCGTACAGTATCGTTTTCACGCTTCAACACCTTCACCTCCGTGAGTTCAGTTTTGCATTTTCAATCCGCTACCGCTATTTTAGTTAAATATTTGAAGTTTTTTAAAAATTGAAAAAACTTTAGGTATGACTCGACAACGGCTTTCTCATTTATTCGCGATGATGCGATGAATAGAATGGATAATGTAGAAGGTTGAAAATAATTGTTGAATTTCGTTTTTCTGCATTGCAGGAGAGTAACATTAATAACTGGACTGATTCTGTTTTTCAGGTAGCGGTGAAGGTGACAATGCGTCTGCGGCAACTGAGGGTGGTCGTGTAAAGCGTGATGTGATTTCATTTGAAAGAGAGCTTCCCGGAGTGGCATTCGAATTTGGAACAGGGGGAAAGAGGAAGTTGGAGACTGATTCGGATGAGGAATTGCAAGAGGTGCAACTTTTCTGCTACTCTTTTGCAATACTTCGTCATTTGTTTCTGAACATTTCAGGGTAGCTATTTCGCGATTGGATCAAGCCTTTGTCCTTCCAATGCTCCAGCCAATATCACCTTAGGTCATTGTCGCCCGAATTACATCTTCTGTAATATTAAGGTGAATTATTGAAATTATTACTGCTAAATTATATGGCTTGTGAAAGTTTGATACTGATTCGAAACATTCCGAGTACCTGCCAAGTAAAAAATTTCCGATAAAATTTTGCAGGAAAATTTTGTTTCCATAATGGACTGCAACGATGGGGAATTGTTTGATCGGGAGCTGAAGAAATGTTCACCTGCACTAGACTGTATATTACGAGCATTAGAGAACAGCAATGATAATCAACGTAGGATTTACCTGATTCTCGATTTATCACTAACCATAGGAACGGTGGGAATGTAACATTAAAAACATCCGCGGAGATTTCTCAATTCGAGTGATACAAAAAGATTAACTTGCTAGGAATAAAAGCGAAAGGTAGGATATTGTACAGTCTAGTTCATGAAGACTTTTTGCTGTATTTACAGGAACTCCGTGTGCTCTATTACCGGATGGTACATATTCCATTCCGGGTTGTAGTCAATATTTTCTTTCCTGTGAATCCGGGAAAGCGATATTGCGAAGTTGTGCAAATGACTATTATTACGATGGAAGCGAACAGCAATGCAATCCCAAGGAACTTGTACCAGTTTGCAATGATAAAAGTATGACTTATTAAAAATTATTCTTCACTTCACGAAAATGTTTCATAATTTAAAAATATGATGACCTTTAAAAAACTACTTAGTATTCCACATGATTTTCCGCATTTTCAGTTTTCATTTTCTGGAAACAAATACGTGATGTAGTTTGATATGTGTTCTATAGGTCATTCAAATTTTGAAAATGCCATTGATCCGACAAAAGTGATAGAAGCAGGAAATGCTGAACCTGAAGTGCAACGGATATTACCAAACTTTACCTGTTCTGTGAACAGTACCATATCACTGGGATGTTCACCATCATTCGTCATATGTGCTGGTATCATTGGCTATGTTTTCAAGTGTGATGACAATCTCGTCTTCGATCAGGTAAGCAAGCTTTCCATTAATTTTCCTGCTTTTCGTATGTTCAAATTATTTTTTGAATTTCTTAAAAATTGAATTGAAATGAGCTTGCAGGGAACAAGTTCATGTAACAGGAGACAGGATACTTTCGAATGTTTTGAAGTCGATAAGATGAAAGGGACACTTTCAATAGCTGCCGGGTTCAGTTCCGTTTCATCAATTAGAGGATTCGGTGAAAAAAATTTTTTTGAAATACTTTTAAAGATGATTTAGCATAGTTTTTCATTGATCCTGAAATTTTCAAAGTTATGAAAATACACCTCGAAAATTGAACTTTGAAGTTTTATTTATCCACAAAAAGTTGAACTTTTTGTTTTGCATACTGAAATTTTATTTCAGATGATTTACCTCATACTTCGGTAAATTTAACAAGAGTCTCAAATGATACTTCCAGTTTTGATTGCACGAATACACCTGATGGATTATATGCGCCTCAGTGCTCGCCGATTTTTTTCGTTTGTTCCGGTTAGTTCCGGATTTTTTGCTTTCCATAAATGGACCAGTGTAGCAAATATTTGCTTTCTAGCTAAAAACTTTTCCATGATTTTCCAGCTAATCACATAGCTGGATTCGTATGCCAGGATGAATCAGTGTTCAATCTTGAAACAGGATTCTGTGAGCAGAGCGAAAATGTTCCGTCCTGTAAAGGAGCTGATCATTTAAGTTCTCCTCAGACACTTCCAGCTACTGAAGAAATTCCTTCGCAATCAACTGATCCAACTGTTCATGAAAGTTGTTAGTGAAGTTCATTTCCTCCTTTCCCTTTATTTTACCATTTAAATGAAACCACCATTGTCAATGGATTGATGATTGGTTCAGAATATTTTAAGCATGGAATGGTTGGAAATGTGAGAAAGGATTCCATGGTATAATGACAAAGGGATGTTCAAGGGAGTTTGTCCTCTGTATCAACGGTGACAATCATTTATTCTTTTGTAATCAAGGTGAAGTATTCAATATCAAGGCTAGTCGTTGTGAAGAAGCCGGAAAGATTGATGCTTGCAATTATAAAGCTGAAAATTTGCTTCGAAAAAAAGCTCGTGGTAAGTTCTTTCTTTGAAACTTCAAGTAGTTCGTCAAAAATTTTTTAAAACTTCCTTTTTTGGATTTTCAATCCTTCAGAAAGATCACATTTGGAAATTGATTCGATTTTAAACAATCATGCTACAGATTTGCAAGTCACTGAATTTTCAAATCAAACGATCCGATCATTTTGCGATGCATCAATCGATCAAAGTGTCGCATACGGTCGCTGTCAAATGAGTTACATCTACTGCCCGCGGAGCGGAACTCCTCGTAAGGTTAGTATAATGGACGGGTACTTTGGACCATGCTATGCTACAGTGATCAATAAAATGCAGAATTTCATGATTCAGGAATCACGCCAACCTGATCACACCCATTAATATTTGATACTTTTACCTTTCAGTCGTACTGCTCAATTAGCTACTTGTTTGATGAGGATATTGGACGTTGTGTTCCATCTAAAGTGTGCGGAATGCTCAGTGATCCGGTTGCCAGATCAGTGTCATTGGAAAATTGGATGTGTGACGCTGTAGAAGATGGTATTCCAAAAGGGATCGGTCCATGTTTTAATGAATATTACGTGTGTAGGAAGGTATGCTGGTAGCAATCATCTAATCGTGCATGAAGCAACCGACTAAATCGGATGTAATGATTGTTCTTAAAAAACAAACAAAACAAAAACATTCTTCACCGTTCAGGGTATTCCGATTCGAAGGCGTTGCACCAAAAAACAGGCGACATTTTCTAGAATTACTAATGCATGTGTACCACGGTCACAGAATCCTGAATGCGCACAAACATTGTCTGCATCGGATGATGAAGCGAAGGAATACAACGATACCAACGATTTCTGTATCCATCACTCGGATGGCTTATATCGTCATCCAACAGACTGCACAAGAATCCTACAGGTTTACATATTGGTTACACAAATTCTCGTGCTTAATTCCTACTGTTTCGTATGGTGAATACAGTATCTAGCAGGAGTTAATCCACACCGGTTCCATCCGGAAAATTTACCGGATATATTCCTTTTTAGTGTTTCGGCAAGGAAATGTTTGAATATTTGCCATGTAATGATGGACTTGTATTCAACGAAATATCCGGTAGTTGTGATTATATAAGCAATGTGCCTGAATGTGCCGGTAGTTTTGGAAATGTCGAAAATGGTAATTAATTCCCTATACAATACGAACATCTTTCATGCTTTTCAAATTTACTTTCAAAAATTTTTTTCAAATTCTTTCAAAATATCTTTCTTCATAAATTATAATTTGTCATTGGTAGGTTCAAGCTGTGGAGAGCATGTTCACGGTGATCACCTGGCAGATGCGAAAGATTGTTCGGTGTTTTATCGATGTGTTTGGGGGAAATTGGAAAAGTTCTCCTGTCCAGACCATGCTGTATTTAACCCGATTCTTAGCGTCTGCGACCTACCCAGTGCAGTTCCTTATTGTAAAGTTACTATGTGACCTTTTCCTGGGTTGTATTTCTATGAAAGAGATCAAAAAAGAATATCTTCAAAGTAATTTAGTTACATTCATAAACCTGTTCAATTGAAATTTTATGAAATTTATGGGAAAACGCTGATGTCTTAAGCTCAAATGTTGTAATAACTTGCAGCATTGGATGATATACTATAAAATTTTTCGTCTTATTTTAATGTTAATAAATTGCTATGAAATGAACAAATTCCAGGTGAAGCATTTGTATTGGTAATGCATACTATAAGTGGTTTTATCTAAAATTCTTTACTATTCTAACAAAATATTACGAAAAAATTTCCGCGAACATCATAACTTTTAAAGCGGAAAAATACTGGTACAGAGGCTTTGATTTGATAATATACAATTATTCCTTGATTAAACTGTCCAGGTGTTAATTAATCATACACCCAAGTGCCATATATGTATCGGTCGAAACTTTCTTTCCACATTACTATATTTCAACTTTTCGCTTGAATTGATATGACACCTGGCTTAATGATGATTTAGTAATTTATAGTTATTCCTTTTTTCCCAGTAACTTAAAAGAATATGCCTGCCACTAATAAAACCTGTTCCAATAATAGTTACCTGTCTGAAAATAGCGTTATTAATAACTATGAAGAATTATTTGTGCCACTAATAACACTTCTAATGATTCATGCAAAATAAAGAAAGCACACCTATGATTTCAACAATTTGACTTTTTTACATCATTTTTGTTATTCATTACCATGAATTCTCCAACTTCGAAGTCTTCCTAGTTTTCTAATTAAATTTGCTTGACGTTGTCATCCTCCATGTTCGGTGCTGTAACAATCAGGTAGTCTATTAAGGTAATTGTAAAAAATTATTTTGCAATGAACGTTATTGTCAATGAAATGCAAATGACTTTTTCTCTCAAATTGATGAAAACTATTCGGTAACTGAAAAAAAATTATTTGTTGACAACCTTTCTACATGTCAACAAAATGAGCTGTCACGAAACTTTCAGTTTTAAAATCTGTTTTTTGGTATATTCCGCATCTTGCATAATTAGAGTAATTATTGTGGCATCCATTGTGATGTCAGGAATTTTGGTCTCTTTGAAATCCACACACATCACGTAATCCACGATGGTTTTGGTCGAATCGTTAGGACATCCACGAAAACGTCCACCGCCAAGAATTAAATTTCCTCTAAAAATAATTTTCAAATTTCTAAAGATACAAAATATTGTCGCAAGAATGGCAAATTTAAAATTAAAATCAAACCTTCGCAACCGTGAGAGTATTCGAAACTCATTTCCTTTCTTTTACGATAATCATTGAAGTCGATTTTTTTTTTTTTTTTTTTTTTTAAGTGAAAAATAAAGATTGCAATTTAAATTTGCTTCACCGAATTTTTCCTGGATTACATTGAAAATCGGCCATATCAAAGCTTCGTGCCGCTTCAATAATTTCGCCATCATATCTATGGAATTTACGACATACCAGGAATTCTCGTCCTTTGATCCTTGCAAAATCTTTCATTGTATACTGAAGAATTTTCATTCATACTCAAACGATCCAATAAAAAAAAAAGGCAAAACAAAAACTGAAATCAATCCTTTCAAGTTTTTAAATTTCCGATTTTTATTTGATTCATCCCGATGGGTGATATCGCTTCTGCGGAATATATAACAAAAAGTCCAAAGCTAATGATTTCCTTGTAGCATCTTTGATGGAATCCAGCCATATAATTCTCGTCTAATTGTAAACAAATTTTTAATCCATCCAGAAATGTTTACATGAACAACATCCATGTCAGATGCTAGTTCTGCGACAACTCGAACACTTCCGATATTTTTGCTGTAATTCACAATGTCGGCAAAGTTCTCCCAATGTTCAGCGAATAATGGTTGCAATGGGAAATCGAAAACTGTCTGTAAAGAAGGATGAAAGTTGTTTAATTTGGCAATAATTTCATTTTTTGAATTACAAAATAAAAATTAAAATATTTTTTAAATTCATTCAAAAAACCTTGAAATTTAAAATATTGCCTTTCAAGCAATACAATTTTTTCCTCTTAAAAAGTGCAAAATTTTATGGAAAATTAAAATTGTTCATTTGGTAAAACAGGAAGTTCGAAAATTTTAATTTAAATGAAAATTTTGAGCGGAAAGGAAAATAATTAGTTATCCCACCCTCATAGTGAAAACTTTTCCCATTGTGAAACGTTTTGAATAAACAGTATCATTTTTATTCGTGAATTTCTGTTTCCATCCGTCACGATTCTCAAAATCAGGCATGTTGACCAGTTCCATCATATCCCGTAGGGCATCATTAGCATGTCGGATTCCTTCCGCATACTTTAACTTTTCATTGTCCTAGTAAAATTACTTTTGAATTTTCTCAATTTCATTCAAAAATCTTTTGCACTCAAATCGAAAATGAGTTACAAATGATAAAAGGATACTAACTTGTTCAACATTTGGTTGGTTGACATTTGATATTGTCACAGGTGCTACACCTGAAGCCATTTTATTCTCACCTGAATGGAATTCAAATTCATTCAATGAACAAATTGTCTATGTTTCGCTAAATTTCGTTGTAAAACGGTAGAAAAGTGCAAGAAAAAAAATAATAATAATAATTTCCACGTAGCGAATACGTGACCCATAGCAGAGTTCATGTTATGTAATGGAATTATATTCCTAAAAAATTTTTACAAATGTGATTGTCCCTTAATACTGAACTAGTTCACTGTTTAAAATTTTCAACGAGTATTTGTTGGTTGCAATTTTTTAAATTACCTTATAAATTTCACTTTTTTTTTTAATTTTATCATTTAAAGACAATTTTTTCTGCTCCAGCCACCTAATTATCAACTTATGAAGCATTTCAATGATTTCAATTAGCACAGAAATTGATCAAAAAGCGAAAAAATTAAGAATTTTCGTTTTAAACAGTTTGATAATATTTGGTTGGAAGGGTGAATTTTTTCTATGAATTATTTCATTTCTTTTTTCGCACAAATTAAAAAAAAAAAAACCAAAAATAAAAGAAAATTTATAAATTCAATGATTGGAATAAAAATTTTATGGAATCAAAGTAAGTATCCTTGAAATTCATTGCAAGGATAAATGAAGATTTTTTGACAGAAAAAGAAAAGGACTTGAGGAATTGATTTTTCAACATAAATTGCTATATTTGAGTATTGGAACAAAATTTTTTCAACACCCATTTTACCCGTCTTTGTTTTTCTCGGTGACCCTGTAGCCAAATGCAAAGACATGTGATTTCTAACCAGGAGATTACAGGTTCGGTTGCTGCCAGGGTCACCAGTGGTGTCCATGGTGGGAGCCATACAGTGGCGGAGAGGTGTGAGTGGTGTGACTAGACGGTGTTGCCCATCTCACGTTGAGGATGTCAAATCAGGGCCAATACTCACCAAAGTGCTCTTCACAGGATCCCTTGTGCAAGGTGACAAAGCGAAGAGACAAAAGCGAATCATGTTTCGCCTAACTAGCTTAGTTAGACTTAAGGCAATGGTTAACAACTTCTTTCCGAGCATGCCGGCAAAGGAGTTGTCGGGTCGACAAGAGAAAACTCGTTGGAAAATCGGCCCAATAGTTTGTTTTTTTCTTCTCCTCTGTGTAATACAAAAAAAAAAAGCGGAAGAATGGTTAGAGAGAGGGAGAGAGAGAGAAAGAGGAAAATTCATAAACTAAATTAGTCAATTCTTGGGCAGAATTTGTTATCGTACATTGTTAAATTTCAACCTATCAGTGCATGCGACATACTCATAAAAGTGAGAAAAAGAGTGGAACGAGGCAAACAAAATTTAATTTGGAAAAAACAAGTGAATTACATATAAATACAGGTTTCTAGCCGGGGTAGACAAAATGATAGCAGTATAAGAACAAAGAATGAAAATGGAATGATCACTTAGCGAATTACAATAAGTTTTGGCAAGCAGATTCTACAGTAAGCCTACAGTATAGGATGAATATAGTAACAGCAAGTTAATTGAATATATCGAAACTGTTGTCTGATACTTCCATTAACTGCTTTTATATTTACATTACACAGCTGGTGGGATAGATTAAATTTGATGAAGAAAAATTGCGAAATGTATGGATGGGTAATTTATTGGAACAGTCTGAAGTGTTGCAGATCGACAATGTTAATAAAATTGTAACAAATTAGGATAAAACGGATTGGCGAATGAGTACAGGAGCAGTGCAAAGTAGTTGTACAATGGAGAGGAAGGAAGAGAAAGGGAAAAGATGTGGGAATGGGAAGAGAAGTTGAAAAAATCGAATTTTTAAATTGCTTGAAGCTTTTTCCCTTTTCTTTTCTTGACTCAATCATTAATTAATTCTGCAATTAGCAATGCAAACCACAATTAATTTTGATATGCAAAAATGAAAGATAATAGGAAACAACCAGTGGAGACCAAAAACTATCTCTTCGATCAGGGAAGTGTTACTTGTTCACTTTTCAGAATTCTTTTTTTATTTTAGTTTAAAAATTTTTGAAAAGAATTTCAACTGAAGAGAACTTGATAAAATGAAAAACGCCCAAAATTAAAACAAACATTTTCATTTCATAAATTTGTTTAATTATTATAATATTATTAATCTGGAAATCAACATCATATTAAAGAAGTTCAACTATTCAATCTTGAAAGTTTCACATCTGAAATTTCTTCTTTTTTTTTTTCTTTGTACCGACGGGTTTTTTCCTTTCTTGATAATGTAATTTTTGGTCTTTGATGTGAATGATAAAACACAGAAGTATCACTATTTTTGTAACAATGCATTATTGTTGAAATGATAAAAGATAATTTGTCCTCTCTAATGTCACAATAATTTCCCGCCATCTTAGCTCAAATTAGAGGCATAAAATGAATTCTTGAAATTGTGAAAAGGGTAAGTGACCATGACATTGTCAAACGATCATCAATGGATACGGGCGATTGTCGCATAAATTTGCCCGTACTTCCTCGTTGGATATGTATAACATTTGTTATTGATTTATTTGCTTTACAGTGGTGGTTGAAACGTGAATAAGTTGTATAGCTGTGGGTACCGCTGTGGTCAACATTTCCGGAATGCTTAGCGTGTTAATAATAAAACACTGTTTCAACTGAAACAAACCTGAATATTCCTTGGGAATCTTTCCATATTGAGATTCATATCAATGTTTTTCTTTTGCTTTCCTAGACTTTATTTAACTTCACAAACAAACTAAACACACCCAGATGAATATATGCTTTAATTTATTTAATTAGGAAAATGTATGATGAAGTTTTCGCTGCACTATCGTACCACATATTACGGTTCATTTACTTTGGTTGAATAAATAATTAGAAAGATTGCTTCACATGTGTGGGTTATTTTAGCATTGACAAAAAAGCAACAGAAGCCAACAAAGAACTCGTTCTCAAACACTTCGGGATGAGTGGATGTTGAAACACGCTTGTAGTAGGTGGTCAAGTTAAAGCTGCAAATATTTCATATAAAATTTGTTAAATGCTGATTAATTTCCCAAATTCCTGTTATTCATTTAACTGATAGTTACCTATCATATTTACCTTTGGGTGCTTTTGTTTTTGATTTAAGCTAAAAACATTAAAATTAACAAATTTACATGCTTGAATGAGTTCATGTACAGATAACAATCAGCTTGGTAATTCTGATATTTCTGGAAAACATTATATTTCCGTTTACCATGGAATATCATCATTTCGTGCACAAAATTTCGTCTGTTAGTTGCCACTAAACATTTTCAGTTCATGTTGCTGTCCAAGATTGTGTGTTTTTGTTGGGTTTGTGAGCGGTCGGTTTTCAACAGAGCTCTGTTGTTGATCTCTTTGACCTTCATTGACCTCTTATTACTAGATTTAATTAACGATAACAGCATCGGCAACAGGTTGTTGTTGTCGTAAATCAATCACTACTGCGCGGAAGAAAGGAATGGCAAACTACTTCTGTACCTGCCAAGA
>JABVXS010000254.1:0-41447 GCA_013365335.1 Madathamugadia hiepei
ATTTGCGGATTCATATTGTAATGGATTAATCCGCATGTGGAGAGATTGTTGAGCCAAGGTATTTGGAAATGTTGCATCTCATTCTTCATACGACTATCTTTGCCCGACCCACCCGTCGCTAAGGTCGTGGGATTGTATCGTATCAATCTCTCCACATGCGGATTAATCCATTACAATATGAATCCGCAAATGGTAGCAACAATATCAATAATATTATTTACAACAATATCAATAATAATTCTTATTGCTATTAGTTATCAGTAATCATTTCATCTTGTTAATTAAAATATTTCTTTACTATCATCATTTCTTTTTGGCTATAATTTATTTATGGTTATTTTATTTATTTACTATTTATTATTATAATTCAGGCTATCACCATTATTAATATTCCAATCATCATTGTGATGTTAGCATATTAGCAATATTTTGCCACTATCATTGCCAATCGTTTTCATCATCATCTTCATCACTGGTTATGGGTTGTGTTCCCTCAGTTCAGATTCTTTTGTTTTTACATTCGTGCATTGGGTGATCTGTTCAGGTTCTCCAACGTGATGCCTTTTAATTTTTTAGCCAAAACTTTACCCTCAAACATTTATACTCTTCAGTTTCGTGATGTCTGATATTTCTTCAATTTACCGAAAATTGTTTTTTGGGTGTAGATATGTATTTTTAGCGCACTTTACAATATTTGCTGCAACATTTTGAGAGAAACGAACGACAAAGAAACATTGCATTTAAGATATGAAAGTTTCAAACATGCCGTCGCAACAGCCAAAGCAGTGATGACATCCAATATTTCGTAAGCCACTGATTTTCATGCGAAATGATTCGGAACATTCTAATTCGTTTTTATCACTGAACACATGAGTTTTATTATTACGAAACCATTTAGCGCTGATCGAAGTTTATTTTGAGCCAAGCAGTAGGTTTTACAAATCGATTTATTTTAGACGTGTTAATGCACTGACTGTTTCTTCATTACTGTTGATTTATCCGAGATCTCTGTTGGATTCTCCATCTCTGAATCCTTTCGTAAAACCTCTCATGGAAGTTATTCGTTTTGAAGAAAACATAACGTTTGCGCAATATGCTTTAAACTCGATACCGATTTTGTTTCGAATTGCTTCTGGTAAAAAATTGTTTCTACAGATAACATTTTTTATTATGATTATCCAGTTTCTTCTTCCGTAAATGATTTCTGTCCTTAATTATTTGCACATCAATATTTTTGCTGTTCTGCGCGAAGTACTGCTGAAGTAATGCCAACTGTCTATGTAAATTATATATGTAATACATTCTTCAACATGTAGTTGCAATCGTTTTTCAGAAAAACAGCCAAGCCCTCATGCGAAGATTATTAAACAAGTAGTTGTGAGTTTGGTTTCATGCACCAATCGATTTCCTTCAGAAATTGTCAGGTAAACATTCTTGACTGCTGACGGATATACTTTGCTTTTAATATATATAATATAGTATATTTTGTATTTAAAATAATCTATTGGCTGAAAAATCTCCTGCATATTTTTAAAACTTGCAGTGACGAAAATGCAGTCTTATCGCTGTATGTAAAAGGGCCTTTTTCATCACGATCTCGAAACGCCGAATACGTTCTTCGCATGTTGGCGACACCCGTCGCCGGTACCGACATGGCTTCTCTTCTGAATTTTAGAAATCACTGTTCTTTCAAGGTGTGATTTACTTCTCCATAATGAGTTGTGTCTTGCTTATATGGTTCAGTTCAGATTAGTAACGTCATGGTTTTTACGATCATTGTCGTGAAATTTTTACTGCCAGATAATTTTATTTATAAAGCGCGGAACAATTTGAATAAAGCAAAGTAGGATAATAGTTTGGGTTATGTACAGAATAATTTTGCATCTCTGCATCATATTTGTCCCTGGTAATTCCGAAACAAAGGATTTAAAATTTTAAACAAAGGTTACATTTGTGGCTAACAAAGATTTGCAAGGCTTACATTTAACACTTGCAAACAAAGGCTTTGTTGCGATTTAGAATTTTTGGTGAGGAAAGGATTTTTGCAATTAGATGGCTGACTCACAGCATTTTCGTTTTTCACAACAATCATGGCATTGTTAAAATTGTGCAGCCACCACGTGAAATATTTCTCTTGACATTGGCACAATTAACTGCTGAACGCTGCCTGATATATATCTTTCCGATGGAATATGGCGTGTAAATTTGGAATCCACTTTTCAGTGACTGTTGAAACCGCATATTTAGCAATCGTAATTAGTGAACGTGAGCGGATTTTGCTTTTGTGCCATCTGGCCTCCTGACAAATTTTAGCTGTCATTCTCCTTTGGGACAATGACAACTCCACCTTGCAAAGGTGATGTGCAGTTATAATGCTGCTGTGATTTCGAGCTAGCATATAATCAAGATGATGAAAAATGACATAATATCATCTCCGGTTTTTTTCTGTATTAAAGTATTTGTGTTATTGATCATAAGTAAGAATCTCAAAACATTTTTGTTTTACTATTAAGGAGACAGCTATGTTTATGATGGCTTACTCTATTTTCCTTGATGAAAGTAGGGTACAGCAACGTGTTCCATCTGGACTGGCCGACATCGTACCGGAGCTTGGAATACACTTGACATGTAGGCTATTATTTGTTGTGTATTTTATTTCCTCTTAATCTCCAGTCTTTAGAACTCCTGCAATAATTCGGATGATTTCAGAAAGTTTTCTTTTTCAAAAGTTTTCTTTTATAGCGGAAAGTGCGGTTATTCGGTACTGTGCTGCTCAATGTTTGAGTAATATTGCTCGTATAGACGGATTTCTCCGTTCAGTATTGCAGAATTCGATAGCACCACTGCAGAAAAAATTACGCAGTGGAGAAACGCGGACTAACTCTCGATGCGGGCTTGTCGAACTGCTCTTTGTCCTTAGTGGCTTACATGTGGAAGTAAAACTGTTTTATCATCGATCATATACTGAAGTTTATTTAATGTACTGTTTTAATTACATGTATAAATCAAGCAATGCTTGTCATTCAGATGCTGGGTGGTCTTCGATTGATGGCTCCGTTGTCTCTTCGTCTCATGACAGATAGTTGTCACGTTATACGTGAAGCAGCTGCAGCATCTTTCCGTAACTTTGTACCTCTGATGACTTTAAAAGCAGTTAGTTTTTTGCATTTCAATATCACTCAGATTTGTGGTATTAGTCGTTTCCATTTTGAAGTTTTCTGGTATTTACTTTTAGAATCGAAAAATCCAAGGGCAGCATCTTCTGGAAAATGATGTTGCAGATGAAATATTTGGTGATAATACTCTTGATTTATTACTGGGTGATCCTAGTCGGTTACCAGAATTACAACCAGCCGACATTAAAGGACTCAATGCTTCAACTTATTTGCGACAATATCAGCTGGTTTGTATCAGTATTTATGCTTAATTGAACTTGAGAAAACCAATTCCATATTTTTATAGTGACTGTTTGGAATTAATTATTTCTGTTACCTTTTTTATAAGTGAGTTTTTTTCCAGGAGGGTATTCGATGGATGTCATTCTTGGAAGAGTATGGATTAAGTGGCATACTTGCAGATGATATGGGACTTGGTAAAACTCTGCAAACACTTTGTCTATTGGCAATGAAAATCTACCGTAAACCTCATGCAAAAGTTAGTAAAATCTTGATAATTTATATCGATTAGTTATGTTTGCTGTTATTGAGGTAATTTTTTATTGCTGAGTAACATAATTAAGTTTGCTAGCATAAGAGGGTTGGAAAACGAAAGATATCGCGAGTTAATACGAAACTCAGAGCTGTCATTAACTGTTTAGATGTTATCCACGATCGAGAATAGTTTTCTGCATTGTGCAAATTCTTGAATCAGCATAATGAACAGGATCATTGAAGGTTCTGATTGTGTGTCCACCAACGTTGGTTAATCACTGGTGTGCGGAATGGACGAAATTTTTCCCAGCTTTGTTACCATTTCATAAAATCGAGGAAGGCTGCAAAGAAAAGAAAATTTCAGTGGATGAGTTGAGAAATATCACAATTATATCGTACAACACTATTCGGTTTTGCACTTATGTTCAGTAAGTTTGGAGCTTATAACTGGAAGAGTATGACTGGTCTCCGCTACGATCATTATTTTCACAGCGGCGCGTTTTCAGAGATGTGGAATGGTACTACATGATCTTGGATGAAGGCCACGTGATAAGAAATCCTACCACGCAGTTGTTCAGAGTTTTGACTAACATCAAAGCACAAAATCGTCTCATACTTTCTGGAACTCCTGTCCAGAATTCTCCGACAGACCTTTGGGCTCTTTTTCAGGTATTGCTTTTTGAGCTTTTTAAAATGAAGCCTTTCCTGATTAAGATCATCAATTTCTTAGTCTCAAACAACTGAAAGCACAAATGTCTCTTCTACATCTGATCAAAGGTAAACAAACTAGTAAAGTTTTAGTTAGTGTCTTTGTTTTATTCTGTATATTTCATCGTAACCTCAAAAATAATTTGTATCCATACCAACTCGTACCTAATTTATAACTTTCTAGTTTTTGATGCCCGGTTACTTGGGGACCATGAGAGAGTTTAAATTGTCTTTTTTAAATGCAATAAATGGATCACGGAATGTGAACGCTTCCGCTCAGGAAATAAAGGTTTATTTCTAACTAATAATTTTAGTAGGTTTGTTTAATGTGAAAAGTTCACTAAAATTTATGACTAATGAATCCAGGGTTCTAAAATCTAATGACCGTTCACTTTTGGTTTTAATTTCGTACATATTTTTTATAATCCTTTTTATTATTTATGACTGCTGGTATTTTTGTTTGCTTTTAAAATGGATGTTCTGAAATTTGTTTTATTTTTGTAAAATGGTCGCATTAAGGAGGGCCAAGATGCGTTAGCACGACTACACAAATCAGTTTTGCCATTTGTTATGAGGCGCTTGAAAACCGACGTACTGAAAGATTTGCCTGAAAAGATTGTGCAAGATTACATGTGCAGTATGACCGCTGTGCAGCGTTTTGTATATAACCATATTGTTGACATGTACCAATTCGCTCGGCGAAGTTCTGCTAGTCGTGCAAGCTTTTGTGTTTTGGAAACCATTTCTGAACTTCGAAAGTGTACTATTCATCCTTATCTTGTTAGTCAAAAATATTTGGAAAAGTAAGTGTTTCCATGCTTTTCGGTCAGACTGAATGGAATTTAAGTTTTTTCTATACTGTATTTTTCCTTTACTTGTGCATCGGATTTCAGTTTGGACATAGACAAGCTGCAAGGTTGTATTGAGGAATCCGGTAAAATGCTGGCTTTGCGCGAGCTTCTTAAGCAGTGTGGCATTGGTTCACAAGATTATGCACCCTCAGAGGATTCTGCAGTACAAGGTAAGTTTAATTTCAATCCTTAAGGAAAATTACCTTTGTATTGTGTGCTGATTATTCAGCTTGAGCCAGGTTGGGTGGTTTTAGAATTACTTTCGTTTTTTCTTCACTCTGAATTGGAAACGAAATTTTTTGCTTGTAATCTGCATGGGTTTAGATGAAAAAGCTGTAGTAGGTTTTACCCGGATCTGTTTTGTATTCTGATTGGTTGGGATTATCATTGTTGTTGTTGTGATTTTAGAGAAAAGAATGTCTGTTGATACGTTATAGATAGTGAAGTATCTGAAACATCCATTGGTCATCGCGCGCTTATATTTTGCCAACGATTGTCTGCTGTTCAGCTACTTGTGAATCTATTCAGTAGGGGAAAATTGGGGTCTGATATAAGGTTATGATTCCACCATTTATACTCAAATAACTCACGGTATTTGAAAATGAAAATGAGTCAATTTTTTGACTTCTGGATAAGTTATTCTCATATCTGACAAGTTGGCGAGTAAAATGATCATGGAATTGATGAAATTTCTGCATTTTTTTTTTTTACTCACTTACCTGAAATTTTATTTTGTTAGATTTTAGCTGTTGAGAGAGCGTTTGCAATTGCTGCATTATTCTCTTTCATAGTTTCAGTTATTCTATCCTCGATGGTACAGTACCGGTAAATGAGAGACATGCTGTTGCTGAAAAATTTAATGTTGATCCTAGCATACATGTATTGATACTTACAACAAATGTAAGCGTTTGTTTGGAGTTGAATAGTTCTCTTTTAGTCAGTTTTAAGGAAACTGGATCGATCTTTTCCTGACCTGACTCTAAAATAGCAAACTACATTCATTGCTGTTATTATTCTGTTTGTGGTATACTTGAACATCGTCCCTCGGAAAAAGGCTCTTACTCTCAACTTTATTCATAGCATTTGTTACATTTGACCAGTTGATTCGAAATAAGCAGCATCCTTTAGTTTGATTTACATGTACTGTTGCATCTTTGTCTTCTCATTTTGCTAATTTATTAATTTTTCCAGATAGGTGGTGAGGGACTTAATTTAAGCGGAGCCAATATCGTTATTTTTTTGGAACACGACTGGAATCCTGTGAAAGATTTGCAAGCTATGGATCGAGCTCATCGCATTGGGCAAAAATGCGCCGTGAATGTTTATCGCTTAATTACCGAAGGTTCTATCGAACAAAAAATTGTGCGATTGCAGAAATTTAAAACAAATACAGCGAATGTTAGTTTTATGCACTTTTGTTAAAAACCGTAAGCAATAAGTTTTGGAGAACATCGAAACGATTTCAGTAATCTAAAACGGTATAACCTCAAAGTGTTCAGCTGAATACTACTTGATTTTCTAGGCGCTAGTAGGGGGAGATAATCGTTCTTTACAAACGATGGCAATGGAGCAGCTTACGGAGCTTTTTGTGGCAGATGATGGAACTGGAACTAGTCCTGATCCATGTTCATCAAAGAAATCATGTGAAAGTGATGCTTTTCGAAGCTTTGATAAGCAGTCTATAAGTTCCGATATCGGTGATAAATTGAGCATAGAAGAGTTATGGGAATTGTCACAGGTATTTGTTTTAATAAAAGAATTGGACCCCAGTTTCATTTTGATTTCAGGTTTACTGAGTTTGAAACAAGAGTGTCAGTGTTAAAAGATAACTTTCTTAATTAATGGCCGAATGTTAGCAAGCATAAATTGCATGTTGTAAGCCATGCGTTTCAATGAATTAAGTGCATTTATTAATCCCTCATTTCAATAAAAGTAAGGAAGGGTACTAACACTCTTTTATTTCATTTCGTTTCATTTATCTTTTCAAAAACACATTTGCATTAAATTGTGGTATTTGTCAGTATTGCATTTTTATCAGCAGTAATGCTTTGTGTTTCAGTATGATCGTTATAGTGCTGCCTCAGTAGCACATTCTTTCGAAGTACCTGGTTGGAAGGATCATTTTCCGCAATCAGTTACTAATACCTCCAGCAGCAGTGGTATTTTTAGTACTACTAACGAATGCAAAAAACTTCGACTCGACAATTGAAAACTCATAATTGCTCTTGTGAATATTTGATTAAAATCAGCTTCATGTTTGAAATTCATCCATTTTATCTACTGCTTTTGGCCTAGCTTTAGTTCTTTGTGTGTTACTAGTAATTTTTATACTGATTTGATATTCTCCGTCATTGTACCTTGTAAATTGCCAAGCAAGTAGTATTGTCAAATGAATTTTTGTCATACACCTTGCTCAGCTAAGTAATATATCCGGGTATGTAATTTTCATTTGTTAGCATGTTAATAATATTTTGATGGATATTTGTATTAGTGATGATTTGCAGAAAACGAAATGTTTTGCTAAATGAAGCGCACTACATTCATCATTTACCGCTCTTTTTTTACAAGTTTGAAATTTTCTACTTTTAGATGTTATTCTGAGAATACGTCAAGTGGGTAATACGCATTGCTTTGTTTTAGGGATATCCGAAAAGTTTGGTTCTGTTGCAGTTCAGGTAATTGTGGGGTGTGATACATTGCCGGAATGATCCTTATTGATTGAAAACGTAATTTAAGCGCTAGAATCAAGAAAATGCACTTGGATATCGAAGTTTTCTTTCCATCGTGATTACTGTATTTGCGTTCCTTTCGTGGTTGGTGTATGGTCAATTTCAGTTCGTTTGACTGGATTCACAGAAAATTTTACAAAGAATTGTGAACAGTACGCAGGTGTAGTGATAGATTACTCAATCTCAGCTTGATGCAAACATGCACTGAATTAATACGTTGTTTTGACAACGATGCGGAATCCCGGAAAATTTTTCGGCTTTGGGAATGGTCAAGATTTGTTTCTTCTCCATTTTTTTTTTGTAATGAAATATTTCGCTGCTTAAAATCAGAAATCGGAAATCTTTCACTACAGAAAATTTTGAACTTCTCAGATCATACATTGTGCAGCTGAATTATTAATGGATGAGCCAGTCTTAATATAATTTAGCAAACGATGATGACCTAGTTGTATTCGATAATGTACGTGGTAGCATTCGCTCCATCCTACAAGTTTCCGATGAGCAGGGATTACCGCTAAAAATACGCTATTTATTGGTAGGTTAGTTACAAATTTCTAATTCGAAAAATAGCAAATTATTACTGAGTGAACAACTGCAGCAATAATCATTCTTTCACATACCTTTTAATTATTGAGATTGAAAATGCTTTACTCGGCTTTGTAATTAACGCAAATGTAACAGATTACGAAAAGATCCGAATCTCCAATATGTTTGCTAGTATCTTATTTGAAGTTTTTCGTACTTGGCATTCCAATAAGTGATAGAGAGTGGTCATTAAAAGAAATGTAAATAGATAGTTACGTTGGTCATGGACATGAAGAACTAATAATGAAGATTGGTTGCACAGTAGTAAGACAATTGAACCAACAACACGCCGTCACAACGTATACGCCCACAATGGTGAGAATGTCGCCTTTCTTCATTTTACTTTGACCGTCTTTACATCATGAAACATGAAAATGCCCATAGGAATTAATTACCCATTGATCTTCCTTGTTTCTTGTTCGATCGATTTCTCAGCGAGTTTCCTCGTGTCGACCCTTTTTCACTTCTTTCTAGTTTGCTCGGAAAGAAGTTGTGTTTTTTAGCCAATTTCTTAAGTCACGCTGGTTAGGCGAACCGTGACTCACTTCGTCTCTTCGCTTTCACCTTGCCCAAGGGATTCCGTGAAGAGCACTTAGGTGAGTATTGGTCCTGATGTGACATCCTCAACGTGAGATGAGCAGTTCCGTTTAGTCACACCACTCAAACCTTTCCGCCACTGTAAGTCCCTCATGGAAAGGTTTCCTTCCCATTTCTTCCCACTGGAGGTAATTTCTGCGTTCGATTTTTGACAGGGGTGGATGGTAGTTATTCATCGGAACATCTTTGAGAAAACCAATTTGTTGATTTTGGATTGAAAGAGTGCAGTAATTTTTCCTAGCATTTGTCCCACGTGGTTGTAGGGTCCGCTATTGTAGAGCGTTGTATGCACGTCACAGTTCTGTGCTTCGTCCATAAGCCAGAAGCCCTTGCTCATGATTCGCATATACCAGGTCTTGTACATGCACTTCATCGTTGGAGTACTCCCTAGCATTTATGTGACTGCGACTAGATTTGCCCGACCGACCCGTCGCTAAGGTCTGTCGTCGGAAACCGATCGAGACAACTATATAAATATTATATCGGTTTTATCGGTAAAATTTTATCTATATTTGAAATATATAGATATGAAAGGAAGCAGTAATTATTACCAGGAATCACATGCTGCTGCAAAAAAATTAAATTTCCTGCTTTTCTCCAGCCAATTTCTTAGAAAAATGCCTTTGCGTATTCAAAAATGCTTCACGATCATAGGCTGATTTTTCAAGTTTTCCTGTATTAATGTTTGACATCTTTCAGAGATAATAACGAATATCATGATTGGAGGAACTGAAGGAACCAGGAGACGAGGAAAACCAGCAATGAGATGGATGGACACAATCACCACAGCGACTGCTACGAACTTGGCTGAAATAAAGCCTTCATTGATCAAATCGCTAAAGTTCAGAATGGAACTGATGGCCGATAAGAAGAAGAAGCTAGTCCTACCAAAGGTGGTACATTCCGCACACTCGTCTATGATGAAAATAACTTTGAAAGAATCCGTTCAACAGTTTTAATTCATTACTTCCCAAAAATTTTTCTCTTAGATTTTCATTTCTTTTTTTTTGTCATTCCTTCTCTCTCTCTCTCGCTCTCTTCGTTTCCCTGCTTCCAGTTGATACCATTAGCCATTTTTGCTTTCACGAATTTTCAAAATTCCTGAATAAAACTATAAGACCAATGCAAATAAGACTTTCTGATATCATTATTGCGACAGATCCATCCACACTTCAATAACAACGAAAATAAGTATGACAGATAGCGATGATAGTAGTTCAAGAGAGTTTCGAATGCACAGAAGCAGTTCGAGTACTTTTTGGTGGTTTTATCACAGTTTGTCTGACAGATGTGCGGCAAAACTAATTACCTCTCAAATTTTTACCGCAGGCCGAGAACACAGGAAACACAAGACGGAGAGGAAGCTACCAACTAAAGAAAGTCAAACTCCTACAGTACTACTCATCTTATCGACTGTCACATCCTGACTAACTTCAAGCACAGAACCTTCAAATTATTCCATTTCACATTTGAATCAGTGGTAGAGACAACACAATTCTATTTGCATAATATTTCAATGTATATTTCAGTTAGTCATTTCCAAACCGTTGTCATTTCACTTTCTTCTGTGGGTGGTTGGCTGGTTTTTCTTGACATTTACCTCTTCGGGTAAATTGTTGCTCTGGGAGTGTTACAAATTCATCGATCAGTGAAGAAATATCTTGCCCTTCTAAGTCTCTACACAAGTTGAAAAATAAAAATCGTTGCCGTTAAGGATATGAAAATTAGGATGATAAGTTCCCTATTGCGGACCTGGATAATACAAAGCGGTGGTAAGAAAGTACAATAAATCTACGGAGGAAAACTAATTAGGCTAGAAAAGAAAAGTGGTAAAATCAAAATCATGCATCTAAAGCTCTTCCTGGAGTCCTGTCACGAGAGAACACCAGGATGAAGATTCATAATGTCAGAACTATTAATCATTTTTGTGTGACTGAATCAATGGCCGCTTCGAAGTAACTTTATCGATCGATATTTTACGCAAACTTGAAATCTCAACTCCAAGCACAGTTGGATATGATGTCTATGACCAACCTGCCATCTAGTTAAGGCTGAAAAGAAGCGGCTAACCTATGAAGCCGCGTTAAATGTTTTCGGTGTGGAATGGAATTGGGTACCAGCGGGTGATTCGGTTGGATTACGTTCGGTGGTTTCTTTATCCTGAAAACTGGCTAGTTTGTTGTTTTAGAATGAAGCGGGTAGTGACTGATACTTCCCGGTGTACGAGTCAAGAATGTGGTGATGCCGGACCAGAAGGATCGGTAGGGAAACGTGCGAAACCAAATTGTTTGGAGGATAGACTGTACTTCAACAAGGTTTGATCAGTTTTTCACATGATTTTATTGTTGAGCTATTTTTTTTATTTTTCTCCTCAACTTTTAATTTCTCTCTAGTGTATTGTGGGGAAAGAATTCTTGGGAAGAAATTCGCATTCTTTCAGGTTGTAGGCCTAGCAGAACACTACAATGTAAATGCTCTTTATTTCGCGGAATTGCTAGAACTTATCGCACCTGTAGCATCAATCCATTTCAATTTCATGATTGATCTTCGTTGGCTACTTTCGTAAGTATTTTAATTTTTTTAATGTGAGTAATGTTTGGGAAAGGTATCGTCCATTTGCATAGAATAAATATTTTGTAATTTATAAGGAAACAGTGTTCTTTTAGTTTTCAATTCCATACTGCAGATTAAAAAAAATTATGCATAAAAATCGGGAGAAAAGTTTATTTACTACGGTCATTATTATCGCTTTCATGTAACTAGTGTAAGTTAAATTAAATTAATATTAATCAAACTGGCGTTTTTAGCTAGAGCTCTTGTTAGCTTGGGGGGATAATTTCAAGTTTGTTTATTCATTATTTTCAATACCTGCTTATGATGAGGAAAACCAGCCTCGTCACATTCTTTTTCATGCTGATAGTATGGAGTGTGGGGCCTTATGAGCATTAAGTACTTCATACCTTGCGGTTTTCATCAAGTTTGAAAAATTTTTTGACCTATATTTGGTTTTAAAATTGGATTTTGCAGGCAGTATCCGGGTCGATTACGACAAGGACCAATCACATTAATTGTGGGTGAAAAAATGGGGACAGACTTTACGTTAGCTAAGACTGCAGTGAAACAGTGTGGAGTAAATAACGTTAATGTTGGGCGAGCACGCTTAATGATACCATTTGGAACCCATCATTCCAAAATATCCATTTTTGAAAGTAGTTCTGGGAGAGTGCACATTATCGTTTCAACTGCTAACTTGTTAGAAAACGATTGGAACTTCAAAACACAAGCATTTTATCACTGTAGTGGGATTGAGGTCAGTAGATTTCATGTTTGATGATATCTGTTTCTACGTAGTTTTCGTGTTTTTTATTCCTGTCGAAAAATTAGTCGAAAGGAATTGTCTGAACTACTGCTCCGTACCTTTATTAAGCATGAAAATGGTCAAATCTGGAGTAAGATTTCGCTTCCATTCTGAGACATGAAGTCATGAATGAGATCTTTAAAATGAGCAAAACTGGTAAATACTTTCATGTTATGGATGGTTTCAGATGGTTGATGATGATAGTCTTAAGCGAAATGAATCAGAGTTCCAGGCTGATTTTATAAAGTATTTGAACGAATATAAAACAAGTGAAGATTGGAGTCTTATCGAACATTGGCGAGATCGTATTGCTAACATTGACTTATCTCATGTGAAAGCAAAAGTTGTTTACTCTGTACCAGGAGCTCATAGAGGTCATATTGGTCATGTTATTTCTTGTACTATTTTTATAGATATCCACACGTCATTAAATGTTTGGTTTGGATTCGTGAAAGCCCACGGCTGAAGAAAATTTTTAAATAGACAGTTATTTGTAACATAGGATTACGCATCGGCAGGTAACAATATTCTGAGCACTGCTAAATTAGTAATCCAGTTCAATCTTTGTCGTAATTTTGATATTTTTTGAGCTGGTTCAGTTGTTTGGTATATAATATTCTAAAGTGCTTAGTTTCAGGTGTTCAATTAACGAAATACGGTCATCCAAGATTGCGTGTGGTCCTGAAGGAACTGTTCGGCAATGTGAAAATGGACGATTTCACTTATCATGCCCAGTTCAGCTCACTTGGTAGTCTTGGAGCAGCACCAGGGTATTGGCTCACGGGACAGTTTTTAAACAGTCTCTCTGGTGGTTCGGAAACAGGTCTATTTAATATTCACCACATCGTTTTTGAGAGGTTTCTCTTACTTTGAAAAATGGTGTTCGTTTTCTTCGTAAAGTTTGTTGATTTTGAAGATGACGAATATTTGCGAATAATCTACCCTTGTGTGGAAGATGTTCGGAATTCCAACGAAGGATATCAAGCAGGTGGATCGCTTCCTTACAGTAATAGTGTGGCAGTAAAGCAGCCATATTTACTAAATTTCATGCACAAATGGCGTAGCGATCGTCTGGGTCGTTCGCGTGCTATGCCACATATCAAGACATACGCAGCTTTTGCTAAAGACGCTTTAAAACCATCTTGGTTGCTTGTGACTAGTGCAAACTTGTCGAAGGTACAATTCAGTTCAAATTCATTCGCTTATTTCCATCTCAGAAAACTTTGCTGACTGATATTTAAAAGCTTTGTGGCTATGATTGTCAGTCATTTGCAAGAAGTTGTTGCGCATAGTTTTTCCAGGCTGCTTGGGGTGATTTTCAATTAAAAAAAACGCAATTAACTATTCGGTCATATGAATTTGGCTTGTTGTTCAATGATCCTGAATCTTTGGAAATGTTACCATATGATTTGCCTTTGACAAAGTATGGTGATAACGACCGTGTATGGATAGTAGATAAAGCATACAGGGAGCCAGATATGTTCCGAAAAACCTGGCCGTAAGTTATTTCTGCCAACATTATTTCTTCGCAGCGCTACTCAATCGCCGTGTTTCGTGCGCAGAACTAGCTTACCAGAATCACATTTTAATTTTTTGATTGTACGTTGTTACTCTTGCTTCTATTTGTCGTTGTAGACAAGAAGCTTACGTTACTTAAAGTACGGGTCAAATTTTGGAGCACAAATAGCGTACTGAACATCAAATATAACAGTAATTACAAAGGAATGTACAGTAATTTTATCATTTAAAAGCGGCCTTAGATCACTTAAATTCTCAAGTTAAAACTCCATATTATATAAATATCTATCTATATATATATATATATAATTTCTGAAGTCTTTGGTATGTTTGCTCATAATCTTGACGAAGCTCAAGTTCTTAACTATTCTGATCTGCTGGAAATAGTAATACTGAGCACTATTACATTTTTCTTGAATTTTGTGCATTACTGTTGCTGATGAGAAGTTTGACCAAAATGGATTCACTGCCTAAATAGTTTCGGCAATCTTACTGATTATTAAATTAAATAACAGTACAAATGAAATCAGTGTCTTATTGTAATGATTGGTATATTCAGTGCAGAGATGTTTTTTCCAATATCCCTTGTAATGTGTCAGTGTTTACCTGTAAATAAATTTAATTTGATTTTCCCTGAGTGCTTTATGAATAAATTATTTCTGTGTGCTTATTAAATCCTGATCGTTCTGGATATCAACACCTTATCTTTCAAAACACAAAGCTTAATTAGTGATGCAGGTGAAATACGGAGATCTAAAATCGAACAAGTATTTGTGTGAAGAAATGTAGTAAGAAATGAAACGACGCGATTCTGCTTGAACAGTAGCTTATATTTAATCAGAATTGCGTTGCGTGGGATGTGTGGTATTTTAAGTTTTTGTTTATTTTGTAGCCGACCACAAATTTGATCTGCAATATCTAGATTGTTTTATTGGTTGCCCTAGCTATTTTTATTTGTCAATTCTTTATTTCATTCGATGTTTGCTTTGAATTTAATATTGCATATTGGATGAAGCAGATAATGTTTTAGCTTCTACGATGAATTAATAGCAACGTTCTGTAACTATGAAAGTTAAGTTTGCTTTGTAAGAAATGAAACAGTGTGCGAAATTGACCCATACTTTTTAGGTTTTATCAGGAGTTCGAGAGTATGATTGAATTAGCAAACACGTATTGGTCTTTCTTGAAAGAAATTGTTTAAAATCTTGCAGTATGGCGAAGTCTGGAAGGTGTGTCCTTTCGTTTGGTGATACTGTGCTTTATGAATCTGATTTGAAAGCGCTGGAAAATGGACGGTGGCTTAGTGATCCTGTTATTTCATTCGCATTCGAATACTTTTACAATAGAACGTTGGATGAGACTAAGAGGAGCAAAGTTTGTTTGCATATACGTTATTCTTATTCTTTGAGAGAAAAAATTGGTTAGCAGCGTGTTGTTGAAAGGGAAGAGTGGCGTAAGACTTTTTCGGCACAAAAAGCGATTCATGCTGATCTCAAAATGGACGTTGTTCTACAGGAAAGGAAGTGTGGATCGTAGCAACACATTGGTGTGACGTACTGAGAGTTGAGATCGTAACAAAAATGAAGGGAGTAGTCGTTAATTTCAGATTGGCTTTGTAAATGCAGCCGTATGTCAGCTGATTAAACTAACAAAAACAGATGAAGCGGCAAAACTTCTCAACGAGCTTGCACTTGAAGGAAAAGAGCACATCATTTTCGCTGTCAACGACCATGACGATCCATCAAAGAGCGGTGGAAGTCACTGGTCATTGCTTATATGTCGCCGCGAACTTCGACCTCATTTTTTGATTATTGATAGTGCATATGGAATGTATTCTGCAAATCGAGAACCCACAGATAAGGTATTACTTGTGATTGTTATAAATAATTTCTGAAATCATGGAACTACACTTTGGCAAGCAGTGAAGGATTAGCAGCGTTGTATCTACATAGCGTCATGTTCTGTCGTTGCATAGTTTCATTTCTATTTAATTACAATGGAAGAATTGAAATAGTTTACACTCAAGAAAAGGAGAAATATGACCACTTCAGTTAAAAGTACAGCAAAAACAGCACATTACTGCTTAAAAGTCTTGTCGAAATTATGAAGTGCAGAAGTAACTTTTTCCATATGAAAGTGAAGCAAAGACTTTGTATTTGATGTTGAGTTTTCATTAGACTTCTGCTTGAATCATTGTACTCTCTAAAATGCTGTATGAATCACTATATTCTTGGTTAAGACGTCTCTCTTTTTTAAAAATGTTTTTTAGCTAATTCAAACACTGGCAAAGTATTTTGAACATCCGGTAGATGTGCGGATCGAGCGAGCCACCAAGCAGTATAACAGCATGGACTGCGGGATGTTTGTCATTGAGTTCGCGCGACACTATGTTGAGGTTTGTTGAGAATTCGGGAGATTTAAGTGTTCAGACAACCCAATTTTGTTCTCTCGTTTATATTTCTGAATAGCTAAATATGGATATATGTGCTGTGAAACACCAGTGGTGGTTAAAGGATTTCGTCAAACTACACCACGTAATGTGAAAGCACCAAAATTATGATATGTGTGCTACGTGTTTTCTACATCAGATTATCATGAAGTAGGATAAAGACAATAATTTTATTTTGATTATGCTGTAAAGTATTTCTTCTTGTAGAGGAATGTTTATTTTACTAAATTATGTAGCAACGTAATCAAGTTACAGCTGCTTCATTTTGTAGAGTTTGATGCGAGATGAATTAAGTGTTGATTTCACGCAATTGAACGCGGACGATGTTAAGAAACAGCGGAAAGTATGGGGTTCATTGATTCGTTCACTGGCCGAAGAGTAGGTAGGGAAACCTTTTCTCTGTTATTTTTTGATCGGTATTTCATTTTTTTCGTTGGTAATAGCTAGGTGTAGTAGTGATCTAGTTTTCTCGGTTCTAATCTCATTGTGTCTGTTGTTTTTCAGATTTCTTTCATAATATTGTTTGTTTCATTTTTTGCTCTTTATTCTGGTATCGATAAAATAGGAACTCTTTCTAAATTAAGATTGCTGCCTATTTAGGTTCTTAGTTCCTTCTTTTTTGTTTGACAGTCTGTTCTGTGACAAATGCAGTTCAGTCCAAACACTGCCCAAGAAAGTCTTTCCGATCAAGAGCGCAAATTTTCATTTTCCCGAAAACATTGCTCACAATTTCTGCGCGGTACATCCAAATTTTTTCCTGGTACCTTTTTTCCTGATGCTTTCGGTTCGTTATTGTTCTTGATTTACAGTAGAAATGACTGCTTTTTAATCCCAGTCTCGTTGCAAGTGAATATGAAGACTTCAGATATTGTATTTTGAAAGATAACAGTGCCAGCAATGTTTGTTTTTTGAACTCTTGTGTCATTGTTTTTTTTTTTTAATCTTTCTGAGATAATTGACTATCAGCTACAAAGCCCTATCACCTGTTGCAATAATTGTTTTCCTTTTGATTGTTCAGTTATTGCTGCTTGTGTTATGTTGCAAGCATCATTCATGGAAGAAGTTGGAAATTGACAAGTGTAAGGAAAAGACGACAGGCTTCATTAATTTTTTAACTAAGGTAAAGTGTTGCTCAAAAGAAGAAACTCTTTATTTTTATTTGGCTCTGCACTATTTGTTATTCGTGTTAGATTACGTATGATATGGTGTAGCAGTTATTAGAGCTTTACGAAAAAAAATCTATGCAACAAGTTACGTGCAAGTGATTTATTTGTTCCCTAATATATTTTTCTTATCCATCAGTATGATCTCTGTTCATTTACTGTACTTGTAAATAAAACATATTTTTTAAAATTGTTATGTAAGATGAATGATATTTTTGGTGCCTTTATGGAAAAAAATGCATTTTTATCTGTTTCAAATTGTATTAGGTTCACAGTCCCATTATTTTTAAGCTAAATAGTTTTATAAGGGATTACTATTTATTCAGTGGTGTAACTGATGAATTTTATTCGTTATTTTATTTTTAGAACTGGATATTCTCCTTTATCGAGTGCTTGGAATGATTGTGTTCTTATCGTAGCATATTGTTGAATGAGCTGTTTGTTGTTGGTTCAAACTTTTTGTTAAGCTTCTTGAAGCTTAGAAATACTCCAGGCCGCCTTTCAGTGTGCTTTTTTTGATACGCCAATGTAAAATCTGTATTCAGCTTGGATTCTGACGTACTTCAAAATTTATATCCTGATTTTCCACCCTTAGTTATATGAGATGCCCCTACATTTCTGGAAAAATTCGAAGTCGCTACCTCAAAATTTTGTGAAATTTCTGTGGTTGTAAACTTTGAAGCACTTAGTATATTCAATAACTGATTTGAGTTTTCTTCAAAATCTTTGATTTAATGTTATAGTTGGACTGTGGTAATGTTATTGCTTTTGTTGTTCAATTACTTTTAGCCAGTGTTAGTAAAAGACGGTGTAATTTGAAGTGGTAGATTTCATACTTTAATCAAAAAGTTCCGGAATATGTAAGCTATTTAATAGGAAACGAAAATGTGCACTTTGTTTGAAACATGGCTCAAGATAGGGTATTGGAATGTCATTTGAAACTTTTACATTTTGAAGATGTGGCATTCAAGGATACTTACGCAGTGTTTTACTTTGTTGCACTCAGCCCGAGCTACAGTTAATTAAGGAATCCTGGCGAAAAACATACAAACTCGATGAAACGAAAAGCTTTTTCTGAACCTTTTCATGCGCAGGATGTATTCAGAACAACCATCAGGTAAGTTTGAGTTTTGAAATGAGAAGTGGTTGCCAGCAAGCTCTATTCCAGTTATTGTTTTTTTCTCGTCATTAAGATATCAACTGGGTTATAGTGGTTTCGTGCTAGTGTATGCATCCAGTTTATCGTCGTTGCTGAGCATGATTTTTTTTGCACTGGAAATTTTTTGGATATATTTAAATACTATTGCGTCAATGCCGCGTTAAATTTGAGATATGCATGGCAATGAAGGGATAGACCTCCCAGGTATAGAAATGAAAAAAGAAATTTTCAAATTTCATCGTATGTTGAGTGTCGTTTCCTTTTAAAAATGATGGTGCGATATTAATTGCTTTGTTTTATTGCTGATCATTGTTGCTAATATTTATGTTGTAATACTGACTAATTTGTTTCACTGATTTTAATCACTTCGTTACAATTAACAGTAAAAAAACGAGCAAACGTTGGGTGTACATTTTATCAAGCAGCGAGTAATTTAATTTTCTTGTCATTATTGACTTTTCTTCATGTTGGCCTTATTTTTCATTTCGACCTCTCATATTTGAATGAATTTTTAATAATCTTGAACACCGCTACGCAAACATTTTCAACATACAAGGCAACCTCAATACACATATGGACTTGCACTTTTTTTCAATAATTGAAATCTGAAAAAAATTATTTTTTTCTTCAAGTTATAGTGGTAGTTTATCGTCAGTGAAGATGTTATTTCATCTCATGTATCTCACTCCAAAAAAACTACTTATTTCGTTGCAGTCTTTTATTTGCTGGAATATTTTAAATCACTGAAAGTAATAAATATCGTCGTGATAGTATGTGATAAGTTGAATTGTTGAAGTGTGTTGCTCCTTAAAAAGCTATTAAAGTACACCATTAATAGGGGTTTTGTGGTGAATAAGTTTTTTTTTCATTTCTGGAAATGGGTAAATGACGAGATTATTCAATATTTGTTTCCAATCGTCGTATCTTTTCTGTAGGAGATCGATGGAGACGAGAAGAAAGAAAAGTTGAATTATATCTAGAATTTCCAATTGTGCAAGTGACAATGTTTGTTACGAGTTTTCTACCGTTTGAAAAAAGAGGAATATCCAAATAATTCGGCTAATGACTTTTCCAGATTTGTGCAGGTGTAGACTGGTTAAATGAACAACTAACTATAGGAGCTACAGTCATGCAGTTAATTCTGGCACACATTAAATCATGTTTTCAGATTGATTGGCTCGATTTTTGCTTGATAAATAATACGTTTGAAGAGTTGTTTAGGATTTTAATTCACAGTCAAAGAATAATTGAGATAAAATCAGTTCTTTACCTGATCATTCATAGTTTTATGGCTGAAAAGGAAGTTTCGTCTCTAGAAATGGTTGGAATAGAAAAGTTAAATTGTAACTAGAATTTCCAGTTGCATAGAGAGTCCTTTAAAGTTGACCATATCAGTGGCGGTAAGTTTAGCAAATCTGAATTTTCCTAACTGATAAGAATAGTTAAATAAATCGGATGAATGATTTGTAAATTATACTGGTGAATTTCATGTTTGCTAAAGCATATTATTATAAAAAACGAAACTTGAAAAATCAAATTCAGCTTTATTTAGACATCATATCTACTAGAAAAGGCCATTGAGTGTTATGCAACTCTCTGGAATATTTTGCTTAAATATCTGATTTGCGAAAGTGCAACTTACTTGACGTCGTGCAACGTATATTGACGTACCATATAAATTGTGTAAAAAATATTAATGTTGCTGTTATATATTAAGCAGGTTTCAATCGAAGCAAACTGGAGGCCCTTATACGTTGTTGCAGCTGCATTAAATGTCCTCGGATTTTCGGTCATAACGATGCCACACCTCAGCCGAGTTCAGAAGTACACAATTCCGTTAATTACAAGTCAACTTCAGGTTATCAATTTAAAAACAAATTCCTCTGTAACGGTTTAAGCTATTGGAACCGATTTGTTAAGAATAGCTCGTATACAATCAAAACACAATTCAAGTACACAAATTTTGACTCTTCTGAAATGTTATTGTAAGGAACTCGCAGAAAAGAACAATATCAATCTTTCATGTTTACATCAAATTGTGTGAATGTATTGTGTGAGCGCAGGTCAACAACGTTTTGTCTGTTTGAAGTTTAACACTGTTTTTGGAAATTTATCGATTCTTCTGCGAAATGGAATGTTTGGAAATTTGGTGTGATTGAACCCATTTTGTACGTTATATGCCGAAGTTTCGAACTGAAGCACTGATCGACCCCGATACAGCCTCCAGCGCGTCATTATTCGACGAGCAATTCGTTGGAGCTTTCAGTATATGGAAAATTTGTGCTGCAGTAGGCGGTTACAATACAAAGGTTCAAACGGACGAATAGAACGAATTCAAACGAAAAAAAATTAGAGGTGATGGGTAGGGTCAGCGTTACGGGTAGTAGTGGGTACCGATTTGTGCGCTTTGTCTGAGTGAAGGGACTCCAAACTTCATTTTCGTTCCTGCTGAATAGGGATGAGGACGGGAGTACAGGCTATCATGATTAGGTTTTTCTCTTGCGCCTGCAATTTGTTATTAAACTTTAGTGCCCAGGAAATTTTATTGACAAAGTTGTTCGATTATTACGCTTCAATAAACCAACCACTGATGCAATATGCAAAGGCGGTAAAATGATTAAAAGAGTCCAGTGATCCTTATGTCTATCTGACATTTGTGAAATCCATTCACAAAAAATATCACAGTACTATGGATGTGATCTCATGATTATTCTTCCAGTTCCTCATATACGGATGTGGAAAAGGATGCCCACTCACTGGATGCAGCGTTGGTCATTATTTAGATCGGAGGAATTGTCTGACGATTATGAATAGTCTGTGCAGTAGAGAAAACCTAACTTAAGAAATTGTTTTGTTAAAGTCATTTCAGTTTTTTACCTTTGACAATTTTTGAAAGTTAGTCGAACCTTATCTGTCATCTCTGTTCCCCGTAATCGATATCAAGGGTTGACTTCTGATCATAAATGAAATGCTCAGAAAGCATGGTGTGGTAGTGGGGCATTGGTGAGTGATCATTTGGTACTTTCTTACATTCGTGTGAACTTTCTTTTTTTCTATGGAGTTAGTAACGAATGATTCAGCAATGAAGAATGCGAACATATGTATTACTGTACATGCTCCATTTTCCTCGATTTTTCAACTGGTTTTTTCGAGAATTGCTCTCATTAAAACGTGTTCCAGCTGAAGCTGATTATGGAGTGTAGAGGTTTTTTACTGGTGTATGCCAAGGTACACACATTAGAATGGTGTCTGTTTGTTTACTGTTTCTGGGCGTGTTCCGCAGTTTTCAGACATTTCTTGTGCTTTGAAATGCCACATGTCATGCTGAACCGTAGCTCAAATGTCGAAAAATTGCCGTTTTTTCAAAATTTTATGCGATATGGTTGCATACACCGTCACTTAGTATTTGAATTGTATACGCTTACCAATTACTATCGGGAGACTGAACACCTTGATTTTTATTTTCTCCGTTTGAAGATTTTCCGACACGTATTGTAGAGTTCAGGATTTTCGTTTTAGGAATGCTGGTGAATGTCTTTAACGAACATCTACTGAGCTTCTAAATTTCAGGATGGCTTTTGCTTATAAGATATAGGTATTAGGATGAGTTGGAATTGCCCTGTGGATTCTTTTTATAGAAACAACCGGTTTACTCACAATTTTTTTGTGATGTAAAAGTGATCATAAATAATCTTACGTCAAACAATTAATATTACAGAAAAGCAAAGTTTGAGGATTTTCATGCCCTTTTAGACTCTAAAATACTTTCCAACTTCTTGTTCATTTATCATATTTTAGATAAACGAATCCGGCGAATAAATAAATCGATTGGGGAATCATCTATGTCGCCAGCTTGTAATTTTGCCGGCAGCGGAGGAACAGCTGATGCTGTTTTTAAATCAGCCTGTAAAGAGCGTGTTGTGGTAGCTTATACTGATTATAACCCGGATATCTCAAAGGTGAGTCCAATGTGAAAATCCATCCATTTCAAACTGATACGTGATGCCGATTTTTTTCATTTGAAAAGTTATGCATTTTACGCTCGACTTCCGGCAAATCCATTTCAGATTTTGAGTTTATTTTCGAAATATGGTGAAAAGATTAATACACTGCGGGTAAGTTGTGTTGATGCTAAAAACGTACTAGAAATGGTTGGATGGTCATCAATGCCAGTCATTTTTGTCAAGGTGTGTTATTTATACATTGCGCTAGAATTCTTTGCAGTTTATTTAATTAAATTGTATTTTATTTGTGATGATTTGGAGCAGCATGCCGAATGCAGATCATTATCGAAGTTCAGCAAATTAGATTCTTTCAAGTTAAAAAAATGAAGATATTTATGTTGTTATCGTTCAATTTTTTTTTTTGCTTGCTAGGGAAACTGTTGTGGTGGCGTCAAAGAACTTTGTCGATTAGAAGAAAACGGATCTTTGAATGAATGGTTAAATGAACATCAGTATGATCTTGCTATTATTGGAGGCGGTTCTGGTGGTCTAGCAACTGCAAAAGTCATTTTTAATTGTTGCCGAGAAGTACTGAAAATTTGGATATAGAAATTTTTTATATCTACTTCTCTTGTAGGAGGCTGTTCGTTTCGGCAAAAAAGTGGTTTGTTTGGATTTCGTCAAGCCGTCAACAAAGGGCACAACTTGGGGTTTGGGTGGAACGTGTGTTAATGTGGGCTGTATACCGAAGAAGCTGATGCACCAAGCTGCACTTTTGGGGGAATATATTGGTACGTTGTTTGTACGCTGTTATGTTTCATTCTGATTTTTTATGGTCAGCATAATAGTGAATGAAAATTTGCAGAAGACGCCAAAAAGTTTGGCTGGGAAATACCTGAAGGTGCACTAAAGCTGAATTGGCATCAACTGAAAGTTGCTGTGCAAAATCATATTGCTTCATTGAATTGGGGATATAGGATTCAGTTAAAAGAAAAATCAGTTCGTTATTTTTCTTTTTCTCTCGGATTGCTGTTAATGATGTGACTGTTATTTAGTGTACTTTGAGGTGGCGAACTTAGCATTTTGTATTAATTTTCAAGATACTTTGAAGGTTTAGCATAGGAATGGCCACCACAGTCATTATAGTAGCATAGCATCTTATGGTTTAGTTATTGAACATGAAAGAAAACCTTCATTATGGATAGGCACGTGTGGATTTTAATGTATTTTATTTTTTTGCTACTATTCCAGGTAACTTACATGAACTCGTACGCTACTTTTACTGGTTCACATGAACTAACTGTCAAAAACAAAAAAGGAAAACTTGAAAAGGTCACTGCGGACATGTTTTTGATTGCAGTAGGACTGAGGCCACGTTTTCCTGATGTTCCAGGAGCACTGGAATGCTGCATTAGCAGGTTTATCCACATGCTATTTGTGATTCCACCATAACTTGTTTTCATATCTCTTTTAACTCGCTCTAAAATTCATATTTTTTTCCTCAGTGACGATTTGTTTTCGCTCCCTTACAATCCGGGAAAAACTCTATGCATTGGTGCATCATATGTTTCGTTGGAGTGTGCTGGATTTTTGAGAGGTATTGGTAATGACGTCACGGTTAGTTTTTTTTGGGGTTATTCTGTGCAGTAGGTTTTGCTTTTACTTATTATTCTGAGATTTTTTACTGGCATATTTCTCTTTTCTTAATTTTCTATTTTTTTTCTCTAACTGGTTTGATTACGCGATTGCTGTTCAAACATTTGGCTATATAGGCTCCCAATAAGATTTTATAACTTGTATCAAACATCAGGGCGGTGATTTTTCTTTTGAAGTTTGACTTTTAAGCATAAAATTCATGTCTCTAAAGCTATTCTTCCCCACGACTTTCGTTTAGTTCAAGCTTTATTGTCTTGTATACTGCAGGAAATTTCAGGTTATGGTTAGGTCAATTTTGTTAAGAGGTTTTGACCAGGATATGGCAGAACGCATCAAGAAGCATATGATAGAGCATGGTGTCAAATTTGTTCCGTAAGTTACTGAATTGCCAAGAAATACTATGAAAAAAAATTTATATAGCTTACCGAAATTTCTTTTGTCACAAGAAGGTAATATCAAATAGAATAGCTTAAGGAGCTAATCAACAATGATTTTGGATTAATTAGTGTTCATTCAATCCAGGGATATTAGGGTGGAAGAAAGGATGAGATAAATGCATTATTTTCTCTATTTGTACTGGCTTTAATTGGAGATTTCTCCATCGAATGTTTTCCGCGGTATTAAAGCTGCGTTTTTTATTTCACTATAATGTGCTGAGTGTTTCGGAGCTTACTCAATTTTTCTTTAAGCACGTGGGGAAAAGTGCTCGGTAAACGAGTTATTTTTAAAGAAGTGAAACTCGTGAAAATATTGCAGTTATTGGAAAAAAGTATACTTTTCTTTTCAAGTTATATACCAGTCAAGTACGAAAAGCTCAAGGAGCCAACCAACAGTGATCCAGGATTAATTAGAGTTCATACAATTCAGGAAAAGGAGGATGGAACAAAGGAGGAGGTTACGGAAGAATTTAATACAGTATGCTTTGTATTTGCTTCTGTCGCTGAATGATTTCTTCGGAAAGTCCGGTGAATTTTTTTATAAAATGCGAACAGATTGTGATTGTTTTTTTCAAAGGTATTGATGGCAATAGGACGTGATGCTGTGACGGATGATCTTGGGTTGGATGTAGTCGGTGTAGAGCGTACAAAGTCCGGTAAAATAATTGGAAGAAGAGAGCAAAGTATTAGTTGCCCTTATGTTTATGCTATTGGTGATGTGCTGGATGGATGTCCAGAGCTCACACCGGTTGCAATACAAGCAGGCAAAGTGTTGATGCGACGCCTTTTCACTGGGAATTCTGAGCTTACTGAATACGATAAAATACCAACAACAGTATTTACACCGTTGGAATATGGTTCATGCGGATTATCTGAAGATGCTGCTATCCAAAAGTGATTTTTTCACGGGGTTCAGTTTTATGTATTATAGATCAGAAAGATAAGTTATTGTAATTTCGAGTTGCGGATTTCAGACTAATATGACCGGGCTGGTGTGAAGTAAAAGTTATTAGTTCAAAATTCGGCCAATGCTTGAAACACATTTAATATTGGTGATTGTGGGAGCTTTTTGTCTGCGACTGGGAACTATTACGAACTTGATCGCATTTTAAATTTCCTAGGTATGGAAAGGAAAATATCAACATATATCACAACGTGTTCATTCCTTTGGAGTACGCTGTAACGGAACGGAAGGAAAAATCGCATTGTTATTGTAAACTGATCTGTCTGAAGAAAGAACAGGTGATTCAATCTTTGCGTTAATTCGTGGTCGAGGCACATTAAAAAGTGCCATTCTCAATTCAATACTTGTTTTCATTGGTGCAATTCCATTTCTGTCCAGTTTCAGGACTTAGTTCTTGGCTTTCACATCCTCACACCAAATGCGGGTGAAATAACTCAAGGCTTTGCAATAGCTTTGAAATTTGATGCAAAAAAAGCGGATTTTGATCGATTAATTGGTATTCATCCGACTGTTGCCGAAGTATGTTTTATCACTTGATTAAGCTATGTTTAGTATTCGTATATCACAGTTTTCAATGTCAATTTTCATTTCAGAACTTTACTACACTTACGTTGCTTAAACAGGATGGACAAGCATTGAAGACTACAGGATGCTGAGGTTAAAGTGAGACTCTTCTTTCTTTGTAAATAAGAGTCAACAGCTCAACGGTTGAAACAACTGCGTGTGGACTGCGTCGTCGTTGTCAGATTCATAACGCATCTAGCGTGGTTATGTGATGAATTTGGGCTAAACTCGATTTTGAGCGCCCTTTTTTTGATGGTTTCAATTTGAGAGCTTTTTTTGCTACTGATATCTTGTTTCCTTATTCTCGATAATTAATTAATAGACGAAGTATGCTGAACTGCTGGTTTATATGTGAATTTCGGGTGACTTGATAAAAATTTATGTTGTATATGAATTATTAAGTGAATGCGGAATGTTTGCTTCAGCAAAAGCAAGATCCAAACGTGGTATGTTAATCGCCGGCAGTGCAATGAAGTGGTAGGTTGGAAAGAAAACTTATTGCCGAACCCTGTAGGGAACCGTGTGGAACAAAAAATCAGCATCTATATCAGCTGTTCCAAAATTTTCCATTCATTGGGTTTCAATTTAGCTGGTAATTTAAAAACACGCTCGCATGGATGTTGCGCTGCGAATGGTCTGACAATGTCTCGAACACTTCCGGATCTGGAGAGCAGAAGGTATTCATATTCATGTCGGTCAGTAAAAGAACTGGACATTCGGATATCGGACAAATAGCTGTGAAATGAAAAGTCCTCCGGACTTATGTCTTTCATGGAAGTTAACAAAAAATTGGTACCAGTGGTTGGAGAACAAACAATTATCTTTACCACTGCGGCTAAATGTTTTTTCCTTCACTCCTCATGATAATCTAATCTTTGTTCGACTTGTTTTGCAAGTCTGGAGATCATGCAGGACCGCATAAGATTTCTCGTTTTAGAATCCGGGCCGACTGATTACTTAGTGCAAGAAATGCTTCCAAATGTGCTTTATATCAGAACCATCAAGGGCTGCCCGAACCATTAGTAGTTTAAAATAAAATAGTTCCAGGAAGGATGTGATGTATTTCCGACAATTTTTGATTTTCCCACAGATCAATACTGACCTGAAATGCTTGAAAATCCTGAAGACATTTCAAAGAAATATCGAGAAAGTTATATGGAAAATTTTTAATAGGAATCATTTGGGATCCAGGAAGGTTCTGCTATTTTTGAAAATAAGCTTTCTTACTCAAATTGTTCACAGCAGATTCTTGGTGCCACGGGCCGGCATGTTCTTTGTAAAATTTGGAGTGCAAGCAGGCGAAAAGGGGACTGGTCAAGATTTCCATATGAGATAGAGGAACGGGAAAAGAAAATACTCACAAATGTCAGAAAACGACATGAAATGTTGAACTTGCCGTGTCAGGAGGTAGAGCAGAGATGGATAAATTGTCCTAAAAGGTTCGAGATTTAGGGAATTCGAGCAATCTCAGATCAAGAAGAGATTTTTGCAGGGAGCTATCGCGGCAAGAAATTGAGCCACCCTTGAGGCTGTTCAAAAGCAGTAGTGAAGTGTGTGGACATCCGTGACAGTGGAGAGCATTCTGAACCGAGTTTGAAGCAGCGGTAAATAATCAAGGTATACCAGATATTTGCAAACTCGATTATCTCACTTTCTGTCTGAAGATGAGCTACAGCAATGACGTTGCGACAGTAAACTACAGCCTCTTTTGAACAATACTTACGACAGAATAATGGCGATACATATCAGTTTGTTCTACAACGGTTTCTTTAGAGCTGAGGATGGTCGTGCTCAGGGGTACTGAAGGACTGCTCAGACAGCTGCAAGAGTTTGGCAATTACGTAGAGCACTCGTACCTTGCAAATGCACTTTCCCAAGGACATTGAAATACATAGCAAATATCAAAGGATAGGTCCTGACCAGCAAGTAAATTATGGCAATACTTCAATAAATTATTGAGGCCGGAAAATGCGACAGGTAAGAATCAATTCCGAAGAGTGCAAGATAGCAGCAGACAATTCAAGGATGAAACTTCGACCTTCGCCGTGGTCAAAAGGTACAGATAAAGCAAAGCAGCAATCGGTAGGACCAACAGGACCTCCTGTTTTCCATAACAAGAAACACTGGGATGACCAAAGACAAAAATATCCAATTCTTAAGCAACAAACCGAGCGTTTGAATAATTTGTTGGTTAAATTTAAATAAATTAAATTTATTTATTTCGCGTTTGTTCTTTTCCCGTAAATGTGATAGTTAATTGATTATTAATGAAAGGAATGTTTGTTTGGTTTTTTCGGTTATTTTTTTTAACCTTTCCAATTCTTTTTTTGCATCTAGATTTACACTGTGAAATAGGATGAAATTAAAAATTTTTAATTTCTTTCATCGTTTCATTCTGCAATAAGTGAAAAAATTTTTTAGCAAAAAAAAAAATTGTAAAAAGAGCTGAAATTAATTGGTAAATGCATGCAGTTATTTAATCAATCATATCCTAATTACCATAATTTCAGTATTTAATTAAAAAAAAATTCCAGCAAGTTTTTTATTAATTTTTAGCATTAAAAAGGTAAAGCGTTATTAATTAGCTAATTACTATTAGTATATAAGTGAATTTTAATTGATCAAAAAATATCATAATTGATTAGTCAAATTTATATTATTATTATTTTTTAAATGAATGATGAAAATTTTTCAATTTATTTAAAAAAAATTCAAAAACAAAAAATCAATTTAATGTTTAAAAAGAAATTAAAAAAAATTACCGTTGATTTCAATTGAAAATTAATTTTTGAGTAAGAAATTCATCAAAAATATTAATGAATAATGACAGTTCATTTAATCAAATTTAATTTAATTAATTGTATTATGATGATGATGGCGGTGATAAAGTCTGAAGGTAATATGCGTGAAACTATGCCATATCTCAAAAAGCTGTGAGATGGTTAAAAGAATGCTTAATGCTTCCACTGGCTTTACTGAATTATGCACAATTAATTCAATGATTGCTAAATATGACGTGCAGGAAAGGAAGATTTTATTGATTTGTAAAGAAATTTGTGTCGTTGAGATGTTCCTTAGATAGGAACGTAGACACTGGGACTATATGATCAAGGTGAGCAAATATCTTCTTCGCCTCGGAATATTCAGGAGCTTTTCACCACCTGAATTCGATCTCTCGATGGAGAAATACCAGCTTCTTTCTTCTTGATACTCTGGCAACAACAGGAATTTCTCAGGAGAAAAATGCAAACTCTGCAAAAAATCTCAATATCTGAGGGCAGACGGTGAAAAGTGTGGAAGAGGTACAAAAAAAGGATACGATCGCTTTTCAAAATTTTGTCTCACGTGATGTCAGAATTGACCACACACGACGATTTTCGCATTTAACTGAAATGTTGCTGCACAAGACCACCTAAGCAATTTGCGAAGTTTTTGAATTTACACTTCTTTTTCAACTGATCAATTTCTATTGATTACATGTGAGGTGCATTACAGATCTTCCCGTCCTTTTTTGGTTGGTAAAATCAACATTGGGCGATAAGCGGGATCCCTTAGGACTTTAATCTCACTCGTCTATTTTGATCATGGGTTTATTGGTCTCCGACACAATTTGACGATTAAGGCATCGAAATGGATGAAAAATCCGGCAGAGAAAGGTATCATTTCATATTCCCGCCGTTCTGGCAAACATCCAAAGGAAGAGTACTCGGTGTTTCGAACAAAATGCGTGCTTACGCAATCGGTGCCTTCTTCAGTGTCACTTTTTTTCACTGTGACGAAATACAGTTTCATAAGCTACTTCTTATTCATAATATTGAACTAAAATCAGGAAGAAGCTGTGGTGAAGTTATTTTTTGGGGATTTTCTTATTTCGTAAGCACTTTTTCAACGAATAATTTTCTCATTTTCGAACCTCCTAGATCAGTTTAAATGATTCTTTTGAAACAGTGCATGTCGAAGAGCAAGTAAAATATTTGTTTTCATTAGGTAAAGCCAAGAAAATGAAGAATTTTGTTTCTTTTAATATGAAATGAGATGGAGGAAATAATAGGTTCATTTTAAAAATAGGGTTGCTATTTACAGTTTTTGACGCAGTTCTGCGGTGAAAAGTTTCTATGGAAAGATGTAGTTTTCACAGCACGACAATTCGTCACTTCTATTGGAAATAGCTCATGTGATTCTTACGTTGCTTGAACTTCGATTCTCGGGAATCAGACGAGAAAAAGTTTATGTACTTTTCAAACAGAATGTACCACTTCATCGAAGATGTTCAGGATGCTTTCAATTTTCTGCTAAGCTTAAAGAACTGATATCCGCATGTTGGATTTTATTTGAAAGGTAACCAAAACATTTCAGGTGGAACATGAACTTTGTAATACAGTGAAGTTCAAAATAAATTATATAAATTTGTAGGACACCTGTAGTGCAACAGCGATGAAATGAGTGAATATGACATTCATCACCGTTTTTCACTCTTTGTTTGTTTGTAGCATCCGGAAAACAGGATGATCTGAGTTTTATTGATTCCTTTCAGGATGTCTTTTTAAATATCGGAGTATCCGAATTTCGATTTCTTTGAATTCTTTGAAGAGGAACATGTTACACTACTTTCGAACTTCGATTCTCTGCCTAAGATTAAAGCAAGAATCGAAATTTGGGTATTGTCCAATACCCAAAAAGTTTTTCAAATCAAATAGAAAATAAATTGCGTTCGTGACATTTCATCCGGAAAAATTCTCCAAAAAAATTTTTTTAAATCGTTGAACAAATGACTCTTACCACACCTATATCGGCACCTCTGCTTAAGTATTTTTGATGGTAAGTGTAGACATCGATGAGCTGGCGGAACAGTATTCAGTCTCTGAAAATTTCTGAATCATCGCTTCACTATAGTTGCACTATAGCTTTTGAAAGTGACGGAAAATCGGATAACAGTTACCTCTGTGGCGGTGATGTTCTTTGGCGTTCCAGAAATCAGATGTGCTTGCACATTCCGCATCCAAGGTGTCGCTGAAGGATTCAATGGGAGTAATCCTTTTCTGTGGTTGCTCTAACTCAAGTTCAGAAGTTCCACCACAATCCTAATAGCAGAGCAGTATCGTCATTTTTTTTTCAGAAAAAAAGTGGATCAGATAAGCTGCTACTGAAAAGCTTTAAGGTGAGGTGAATCTTGAAATCCATTTTTAAGAATTTGTTTCTAAATCGAACCTGAAAATTTTACAAATGGCACTTAACGGTCAAATTGTATGGATAAAGTCGCATTCAAGTAAAAGAACTTCATACAAATACGGATCAACAAGTCTGTTGTCTCAATTGGAGATGAATTTACTTCTAGCTTCTTTGGTGAACAAGTGTGGTGCTCGAATTCCGTTGGTTTATGACCATTTTTCATCATCCAGCTAATCATCTGCCATGGGATTTTTCTTAATGCTCGCTGAGCAAGCAATTTCCAGTAATTACCATTTTCCGGGAATTTATTACGAATTTTTGTTAACGCTACAAACTGAAAATGTGAAAGTTTTAAGTTCATAATTTTCAATTTTTTTTCCTCAATTTAGCAATATACCATAAGTGAAAGGATGTTATGCAAAAATGCAGTAGTTTAGAACCGAAAAATAAAGGTATTTTGAATAAACCTGTAACATGTCACGTTCAGCTCGTCGATTTTGGTAGGAAATTTGACCAGCTGAAAGGCCAAGACGCTTCATATCTCCACAGTTATTTTCAGTTGCAATAAATATAATTGAAAGCGGAGCTTTCGATGCAAAAATCGTTGCCTGAATTCATTGTTCATTGAAATTTGTTAAAATCTTATGGTAAAATGGTAAAGATTTCTCTGTCGTGCAAAACATTAATTAAATATATATATAACTTTTCTTCAGACTAATTAAATGATATTGATTGAATTCAAGTTAGCGTTTGTATTTCACAAAGTAATGTACTTGCACTGTTTCGCGGATATCACTTATCATTCCCCTGCTGATTATTGCTAGCACAAAATATGGACAAGGTACTTGGCTTGCGCGCCTACCCACATAAGTAGTCCACCTGAAATTAGTTGCATAATAGAACGAATGATAGGTGAAGTAAGAATGTGTTGATAAGCTGTCCTCGCGAAATGAAAGTAAATAATAGGTTGCCGGATAGAATTAGTCTTACTTAGACAGATAATAAATGATGTGAGCAAAATGAGCAGTGGCACTCGGTTGCACTCGAGCATTTGCTTTCCAGAATGCATTAATTAAACCATCGATTCCCTGACAATTGGGATCTGTTTCCAGATTCTGAAAAAATGATGGAAAATATCTACGATGATCTAATAATGTCCATCTGATTTTTCTGAATTTCGATAAGTTCGTTAAACTTTTCCAAAACGTGCATGAACTTTTTTTACGTTAAATTATTTCATCTTACAAATTGATCGATTGAATTCATGTTTCTGAACCTGTTCATCAACACAACCAATAGAACGGAAATCCTTACAAGGCAAAATTGCTGTGACCTTCGAAAATGTGGTGCAATCCGAGCTCCGAAACCAAAAGCTGGATAGCTTTGTGAGCTAAAATTAATCATAAAATATTTAGATTTGTAATTATTGATGGTAACCTTTTTTTGTTCAGTGCTTAAAAACATCACAACTCATTTCATTTAAATTTATTCAAAAAAGAAGTGGAAAACTTGCAAATTATGACGTCGAAATGATTCACAAATTGAACGAAGGATACATTCTACATCATTCCCAAAAGTTATACTTCTATTGTTTGAATTTGAAATCGAGAAATCTATCGCTATAGCAAGCGCTAAGCAATACCTGAAATATTTCTTGGAAATGAAACAATTGTTTCCTCGTGGTTCATCAAATTTAATTAGAAATATACCCATTGGGGATAATTAATTTGTCTCGATCGTGAACGGTCGGTTCTCCGACGACAGACCTTAGCGACGGGTCGGTCGGATAAATCTAGTAGTCGCATGAATGCTAAGGCGTCCTCCATGGATGGACAATATTTGGTATATGAGTATCATGAGCAAGGGTTTCTGGCTTATAGACGAAGCACAGAACCGTGACGTGGAGACGACGCTCCCCAGTAGCGGACCCTACAACCATGTGGGACGAACGATAAGAAGAAGAAATATACCCATTGGTGATGTAATCAAGGAAGGAATACACGGTAATTTCATGGCATTTAACCACTTCAATCATTCCACCTGTTTTTTTATTGCCTCGCAATCCGATTCGAAACTGAATTTAAAAAAATTCATAATGTTACTTGAAGTTTGACTTCAGCATCATCCAAAGAAACCGGAAAATATTTTAGTAACATTTTTCGTGTTAAAATTCAATTCTGCGAAACTTTTCACTGTCTGATTATTACCCAGATAACTGGGGATAGTTGAGAAAACGGAGCCATAGTACAACTCACTTTAGTACAATTTCAATTTAACAGTTTATAAAATTTCTCGTCAATTGAAAAATCAAATGCTTACAAAAAGGATTTTCCGTTCTTCGGCACTTTTCAGAAGCATATGCAAAGTTATGGCGAACTGTCCTATGACTGAATATTTGGTTTGATCATTTCGTGAGAAACAAAGCACTCCGAAATTCTTACAAAGTTCTTTATTTCTAAATATTTCGGAATTCCAATTTCTTATTTACTTCCTTTGAGTTGCTCGATTAATTGAACAGGTGAAAAGGTTTCAGGAAATCACTTGCAATGCTGTTTTGAGAAACACTGGATTGAAATGGTAGGGCAGGAAGAAAAAATGATAAGAATTTGTTGTAAACCTGTTTTCGTGATCTATGACAACGTTTTTCGGTAATTTAAATGGCTTCCAAAGAATTTTCGATGAATATAATTGAGAATCGCTCGTATATAATAAGTCACGCATTTTATTTCCTTCCATTCGAAACAGTTGAAAATAGATCTGAAGACGCGAAAAAAAACATGAAAGTATAAAAAAGTTCGATCCTTTTGTATTAAAATTTAAGCGAACATTTTTCCTCTTCATTTGCACATTTTTGTTCTGATCAAAGACACGTTGAAGGAATTTTTTCCTGTCGAAGAAACAGCTAAGTAAGGTGAAGTTTGTTTATTAAACTGAATTTCAAGGTTTGTGTAAGATTTGATTTTAAAAGGGTTAACATACCTGTGTTCTTTCAAGACCTTTCCTCGGAAAATTTTTACCGCAAAATTGCAAAAGCATTGTTTGCTTTTTCCGCTGAGTGGTATATGAAATTGTCATCGAGGCGACTGATTGTCCGCTCTTTACATCACTGAAAAATATTTGTATTTAATTATTGTACTGATTTCATAAAAGCAAAATGGTACTTTATCACTAAAAATTTTTTGTTACAATTAATTGTCACACAGCAAAATTTTGAAGTCAGTGTAAATGAAATTATTTTTCCAAAAGTTTTTAATTTAGAAATTTCATAACGTTGGAATCATCAAGAGTGATCAAAAGTAAATCGGAGAGAATTTTTGAGGTGAAAAGGACTTACATCAAAGGTTTGGAAAGGCTTGGTGTTCTGGTCACAACTTCGGTTATAAAAAATGTGCTGGCTCCAACAATTGTCACCTCTTTTTCGTTGTAATCACAACTTAAATACATCCGTTTTTTAAAATTATGCGCCTTAAAAAGTTGGAAGACATTTCATGTTGCTTGCTTTTGTAATTTAAAGTCTTAGAAATCTGCAATGAAAGTGTGGAATTTTTTTGCTGGAAAAGTGTAAAAAAAATCTAAAAAAAAATTCTTGAGGTTGATGATTTCAAAATTTGAAAAAAAGCTATAGTAGCTTCCTTCCAGAATGCTTTCCAATTTCGGATGTAAAACACGTAACTCCACGTGTCACATCAAACAGTTTACATATTACATAAAACAGAACTTCACGTATAATAAAAAGAAATTTAAACATTTCAATCTTCAAGTGCCGATCCCGCTTGAATGTGTATTCAATTGAGAATGCATTAGCAATTGAAATGAGATCAGTTCTCCTAATAATCCTTGTTGTTCCAACCTACAAATTTCACTCTTCATTTCTCATTTACGGTACTTCTCTCATTCTTTCAAATTTTCATAGTTTAATTTAACAATTCCAGTTGAATAGATTTGCTGCAGTATTAGCTTCCTCTCAGAATGTTAAAGAACATAGTTGTCAATTAAATCAGAAATAAATTCTCTTTTTTGTCGATGACATGACTTTTGTTTTTGTACAATTTTACCGCATTGATGTGACAGTTGCATCGTTCTATCTATTTGAATGATTGATGAACTTACAACTTCCCAATGGCTTTCGGAATCATCTTCATTGGTAGATATTAGACAAATTATGTCGTCGAATGCAAAGAAACCCGCCTTCAAATCACTGAAATTGGACATCTATTCCTGCTTGAAAACAAAACATGCTTTTTAAAGTTGAAACTTTCATATCTTTGCTTACTAGCAAGCGTCTCATCCTCATTTAGCTTTCCTGTCGAACATATTTTCACTGAAAGGTTAATTGGAACGCAATGTTTGCCTCGGAAGTAATATATTGAAGTGCTTTTGTTGCAGATGGACGAACCTAATATATAAGTTGATTTTGAGGATATCTTTTGCGGTCTCTTTGCTATCGTATGATCCATCACCGGAACACTTTTCATGGCTGTAATACTGCACATCGAAGGATTCCAGAAACTTTGAATCGAAGAAATGAATTTTAATAACGATTTAAGCTATTCCTGAGAGTCTAGCATAATCTTACTTTTCCGAAACAAATGAAAAGTTAGCAGGACTCTGTTAATCACAACCTTTTCTTCAACATTTGATTTTCCAGAAAATATTAGGAGATGAAGCTCAGCAAGAGAAGAGATCAATAACTTGTCCCATATAAATGTATCGCATTTATAAAGTATTGAAGTTTATTCGAAATACAAAAAAACGAAAATTATGCTTTTCCGATTTCGTACCAAAATTTGAAAAATTCCAGGTGGTAAATCGTGCAAAAAGGATTTTCTGTTAAATGATTTAAATGCAAATTTGAAACAGATCTTGAATAAGATTTTCAGCATGCAAGTGGAATACCTTCAAAACAATGAGCTTTAATGAAACAACCTTTTTGAAACAGGTGGTAATAACGGACCAGCTTTAAGCGATTTGCGAAGAGCGATAATCTGACGTATCTTAGTCATATTCATATTGATTAGAGTTCGGGATCTTAAAAATAAGAAATAAATGTAAAAATGATAATGTATCGTCTGCAAATCAAGCGGTACACGTAGGATATGATAGCAATAAAAAATAAATAAATAAAAGTGAATCGGAATGCATAATTCAGGTGAATCAGGTGAACTCTTAAAGAATCCGACAATTCGACACGACTTCAGCTAATATATACATAGGTGTTTCTTTAATAGTTCTTGGAAGTAACAACCGGAATCGGCTTTTCCTTCAACCTAATGTATTCCATCTTAATGACAACTGAAACTATCCATTAGACGCATTTTTCTAAATAAGTACGGAAAAGAAGTTTTTGAAAAAAGCTATTGGGCAACTTTTAATGATATTGTGAGCAAAAAAAATGCTTTTTTCCATAGGATTGACATCAAAACTTTGAAATTGAAGAAAACTGCAAGTTGACATGATCGATGTGAAATTTATGGAAGTAATGAAAAGATGCAGTCAGCCGGAAAGACACTAGTAAAATTATTGCCTTTTGACAAGCAAATGGAGTTTTGACCTTCGATCCAAAAAATTAAAAAATTGATTATCCTTTTATTAATAATTCGCTTGGTTTAATTTAAACGTTAAACCAAATTCCATTTCGTGGAATTTCCAGCTCGGATCGTCAACAATATAACGTTAGTGGATAAATTTCTGAATTCAATGCCTCCTGCATTTACTACAATATAAAATCAAAATTAAAAAGTAAATGGAAGTTATCCTTTCGAAGAAAATATGATAGTGGAAGAGGGAAAGTTGTACAAGTAAGCAGAAAGCATAAATCGCTACTACCATGATTGACGTTACTGAACTGAAGCTTATGGATGACAGAAAACTATTAAGGAAGGAGTTGTGAAATTAAGTACAATTATAAAAGAAATTCGAAGAATGCTTTCTCTAATTTTATTTTTTCTTTTTCTTTCATAGCAACAACTTTTTAATGGGAAAAATTAGCAGAAAGGAGCAAAATAACAATTTTCCATTTTCTATATTTGAATTTGTCATATTATATTCTTATTTAATTAATTTAGCATGTTCTCGAAAATGCTGCGTTGAAAAATTTTGCTTAATAAAATTAAAAATAATTGGCAACAGAAAATACGGGAATGTGGAGTTTTTTATATATATGGAAAGTACGAAATTTCAAACTTTACTTTACTAAATTATTTTTTCACATATCGAAGTGCTTTACCTGAGCCTAGAGGTCATCAGTTATTTAAATTGGGAAGTTTCCTCGTTCGGAAATAAGCATTATTGCTCGAGGGAAGAGATTGATACATGTTACTTTGCCGTATCTATCAATTTTTTTTTGTAATATTCATTAAATAGTACATTCTTGAAATTTTGAAATGAAAGAGGGAAGTAATTTAAAATACATCAATAAATGATTCTATGAAATTAAATTGAGAAAAACATTGAGCGTAACAAGAATGTCAAGGATTTACAAAGCGAAATGATTCTTAATATACCTTTGACGTTTATGTACGTGGCGTATTACGTGCGTTACTTCAAGAACACATTCAATCCACGAATAAATTATTCTTTACTTGAGCTTATCCTTAAAAGTTTTATGACTGAAGTTGGAATTGAAACTTTGCAGAAGTTAACTTCTATGTAATTGGCCGAAGAACTAAAATTCAAGTCACAAGGAAATTAAAATTCGTTTTACTATTGTTCAAAAGCACCTGAAATAACATGTTACATATTTCCAGTGTAATTACAATTCAGAGTTTAGTGCTTATGATCGATTTGGGTTGCGATACCAGTCGTTGGATTTTAATCTTTCACCTGGATTGTTGAATTTTCTAATTTGACATCGATGAATTCAGATAGTGGAAATAGCAAAATTATAAAAAGGAAAATTTTCTTGATAATAATAATGTAGCGCATGCTCCGCTCAATATGAAGGATACCGTTTGATCATAATAACTTGGAGTGCCTCAATACTGCGTGTACTGTAACTTTCATTTTGAAAACAAAACATATTTCGAAGTTGGAAAAGAGGAGGAAAACAGATGAAATCAAAATTTTATAATTTATGGAACTTTTTTCATGACTGCTTGGAAATGCTTCCATAATTACATCAGTGACCGCAAGATCTTTTCAGTAATCGATCAGAATTTTTCATCAGTTGCTCAATAAAAAACCAACTAATAAACAAAATTTGTCACCAATGTTAAAAAAGTTTTATGCTTAAGGGTACCACTATTCAAAGCAACAAGTCAGAACTCTTGCCTAAGTTTTGGTCAATGATTGTTTAATATTTTTAGTTTTCTGAATGATGAAAATGGTTTGAATTTTGCAAAATTTATGAATCTATGAATTTGAAAGCAAAAAAGTTGCGACGATGTTTGTGAGAAATTTTTTGAATTGAATTATTTCGTAACAGTATTTACATTTCTCAATTTCCAGCAAAATTTTTCATTTTTACCAAATTTCGACTGAAGGAAATTTGTTTCGTACGAAGCATTCTCAGAAAATTTATTAATTAAAAAATTTTACATATATTGGGAAGTCGTTTTCTGTATGATCGATATGTCTGTCATAAACTTTTCAATTCTTTTGCACTTTGTTGCGAATATATCAAACGAAAAAATAAAAAATAAGTTGTTTCAATAAAATTACTTTTAGTTTTCATATTATCAAACTTGAAATGTGTTAAGCTCTTGGATTATTAATATTTAATTGGGTGAGAAATGTTTCGAAAAATTGAAATTGGTCAAGAAATTTAATAATCGTTCTTAAAAGCGATTATGTGAGGATTGTATGGATCAGTAATCCTTAATAATCAAGCAGTTGGATTAGGGAAAAATAATGAAAAAGTGATACTCATGAACAGCTGCTTTTCTGAATTATTATTATCGAGCATGCTTAAATCACCTATTCTAGAAATATTTTATTCCCTACCTGGAAATTTGAAATCATTGCAAAATTATGAATTCGTAGCATCAAATCCATAAAAGTTAAAATTGTCATGATTAAATTTTGCAAAAAAATTACTGTTAAAGATCATGACCCCACCTATCCTTTCGAATATTTTCAGGATAATATAGCGGCACTTTTAATTGATTATCCAAACATTTTTTCTTAAAGTTAATTATGGAAAAATTAATGTGATGTTGAGAAACTGAAATTATCAATGGGAAAGTTGCAATTCTTTTTTTTTAATTAAGCATTTGCTTTTCAACAGATTAGCATTTGCTGGTACCAAAGTTCATTAGTACAGGGATTCCTTTTGTATACAGAGGGTGAAAAAGCAGTGAGGAAGTCATAGGGGATTTGAGATTATTCAATGGAGCATAAGACAATTTTTAAACACTTCAAGTGCAATAAACGAGTCTGATAATTGAAATGTCAAAGTAAAAAAGAAAGCGTTGCAAGGGGCCTTCTCACATTTCGAGGAAGTTTGTTGCAACTTACAACTCTACTGAAAACGACAGATAGAAACTTAGTTATTGGATGAAATCATTCAAGCAGAAGTCAGTTTTTTTAGAGAGAAAAAATTTAGGAGAAAAGAAAGGTGTTATATAATAAAAAAATTAACTAGCGAAGAAAAATTGCTAACTCAAAAATTTTCATTTCGCACAGCATTGCAAACGACAGAAACGGAGATAATAAAAAAAAGAAAAATTGGCTGAAAATGAAAACAGTTTGGAAGAATAATTTGAATCAAAGAATTCTCAAAAGCTCGATTAACAAAAAGGTCAAACAACAATGAATGGTCACATTGGAAGTATTTTTCCGGATATTCATTGAACAATTGCAAGAGGAAAAATCAGCTCGGTAATTTATTTAGGCAATAATCTTCCGTTCTTGTTCCTTTCGCCTTAAATAACTAAATGAACGAGTTCATCCTCAATTTGAAAATTTCGAGACGTAAAATTTGGAAAATTTGTTCAGTGTCAATGGACATTCCAAAACGCAGTAGTATTCATAAACATTTTCTAAAACTGAATATTGAAGAAATTCAGGAGTACTGAAGAAAGAATGGACTGGACATACTTCTCAGAACAAATTTCCACTTCGCTAAGCATTTTTGAGAAGAATCTACAAAATGGTTTTAGCTATCTTTCATCACTTAGTGTACGGCAGATTTGTTTTTCAATACTAATAAAAATGTTTATGAATACTTCTGAGTTTTGGAGTGTACGGTAGAGACAGCATTTGATGTTCCATGCCAAATGTCACCTCTGCTACTTAGTTGCATTAGAGTGAAACTTTGCTAGTTAACCAAATTTATAAAAGACCCATTCTAAGGGTGACAAGAAATGGTGTAAGCAGTGTCTTTCTATCAACCATGAAAACTAAATACTTAAATACGATGAAGTGTGTTTCAGCTCTGAAGCATACTCTTCAAAAAAAGCTACCAAAGACACTTTAGCATATGCAAAGTAAACAATAATTTATGCTGGGAAATATTTGTGAAAGACGATAAATAATATTTGCAAAAAACTTCGCGAATCAAAGCTCAAAATTAGGATTCCTGGCGTGTGATGCTCGACAATTCTAATTTGGTGCTCATCAATGATCAATTTTGACTTTAAAAGGTGATAATCCCGGAAACTTCGAGAAGAAACTTTGAAATTCATCAAGGATTTTTTCTAGAAATTAGAGTTATTATATATTGCAAAATCCATTTGATATGATGACATTTATCTCACTACCATTTGTTTCTATACCCAGTTGAAATTAGTGAAGAATGATGAAGAAATCATTTGATTAACATGTAAATAATGCAAATTCATTAGTTCCTACTTGGTGGCAAGAGCAACAAAAGGTACAGGTAGGATAATTGCTGTCGCGGAAAAAAGTAGTATTAATGTTGTTGTTGTATTGTCTTGTGTTTCGACTGCACTGAGATTGATTGGTCCTCGGTTCGGTTTCTGTATTCCTTTCCGCGACCAGGTTAATC
>JABVXS010000255.1:0-41396 GCA_013365335.1 Madathamugadia hiepei
TCGACATGCGGATTACCCACTGCGCTATGGGTAACCGCTAATTGCTCAGCTATAAATATGAATGCAATTACCATTACTTTTTCCTGCTCAATTTCCGCCGTATAATTATCATGCCAATTAGCAATGAAAAGATTTAATTCACTTTGACTACGTCCATTACGACTACTAGCCCAAACAATGCGTTGGCCGCTGCGATCAAACATTGGAAAAGCATCAAATCCACCTTCATTGAATGTTACCTGTTAATATAATTAACACTTTGTCTTTTTACTATAAACCACAAAAAAAAAGAAAATTTTCAACCATAGCTTGTTTATTCTTTTAAAAATTAAAATTTAAAACAATTTCATTGATTGGAAAAATATTTTCTTAAAAAATTTTTGAAAATTTTTTCTTTTACTTTTAGGAAAATAAAATAAATTCTGTTCATTTAAGATTTGAAATTAAAAAAGAAATCAATAATTAAAAAAATCAATTATGTTAAAATTACCAAAAGAAAAAATTTTTTTTCATTTAATTTTTGAAAAAAAAAAAAACATTAATTCGTGCAAAAATTAAAATTTCAAAAATTCTGTAATTTTTTTAAAATTAAAATTTTTGTTTTTTTAATTTACTTCCATCAACATTCATATATCTTTCAATTTTTCCCTTTTTTTTCTTTTTTTTTTTGTTAAAAATACAATAAACTTATTTTGAATTGTTTGAAAAATATCCAACCTGTTCAACATTTTCACCTGTTTCATCAATCATATACAAATTAAATCCACCAAAATGTCCACCTGTTTCATTGAAATTTGAGCTAAAAATAATACGTCGATTATCCGGCAAATAAAACGGAGCCCAATTTGAGCCACCAAGCGATGTAACTTTTCTTAAGTTACTTCCATCAATATTGATTGTGTAAAGTTCCATTTCAAGTGGTGAAACCAAATTGTAACTAAAAAATAAATAAATGCAACCATTGGCAATAAAATTTTGGAAAAAAAAAATTTTTAATTGAATAAAACAACATTTAATTAAATGAAAAATATATATTAGAATTTCAAATTTAAAAAAAAAAAATGAAAAAATTTAAAGAAGAATTTCTAATATTATGTAACAAGTTTCAATTAAGGATTTTATTATCAAAATGATATGCGTCAGCAAAAGTTTTCCAAATATGCAATAGTAAAGTTTGCAAATTAAAATTTAATGAACTGATGGAATTTATCATTTTTATATGCGATAATAACAATTATAACATTTTGTAAAATACTAAAGAAGATTTGGAATATAATTGTTTCAAGATTGATAAGTATTTGAAAAATTGAAAAATTCAGTGTACGAGAGTAAATCTTTGTATGTTTGAATTTTCTCGCTGGTACTCGGTCTTGAAGCACGAAAAACAATTTTAGTACCATCAGGACTGAAAAATGGACCACCATCATAACCAAGTTCATTGGTCAACTAAAATTAACAAATTTCTAACATTGCATTAATTAATTTACAATTTGCTATGGATTATTACTATTTCAATAATTTTAGGAAATATGTAAAAGGGGGGGGGTGGGGGAGAGGACAATAATTTGATTAAATAACTTTGAAGGAAATGAAATATCAAAACCTGTTTCGCATTTGTTCCATCTGAATTCATAATCCAAATTTCTGGATCACCAGTTCGTAATGAAGTGAAGACAATTTTTTGACCATCCGGTGAAACAGCTCCTTCCGCATCATATCCTGCTACATTTGTTAGACCACTTATTATTGTACCAAATTCATTCACCTATAATTTAGCAATGAAAATAATTGAAGCAAATTAATTCAAATGTGAAAGGAAAAAAAAAATTTTGTTTTTCAAAAATTTACAAAAAAAGAAAAAAACAAACAAACTTTAAAAATATCGTATTCCGGAAATAAATCCCACGTATAACTTGTATTGCCTGAAAAATTAAAATTTAAAAAAAAAATAAGAACTTTGATTGTTCCTCGTTCTTGCAACAAAATTCATCAAATAAAAATAAATCGGACAAAAAAAAAAAATTTTTAATTTCAACAAAATAATAAATTTGAAAAGTTCTTCTACGATTAAATGGTACATTACATTCCAAATTAAAATTATGTTTATTACTTTTTTTTTTTCATCAATTTCATTTCAAATTTCTCATTTTTGAAATCCATCAATTTCATTTCAAATTTTTCATTCTTGAAATCCATCAATTTCATTTCAAATTTTTCATTCTTGAAATCCATCAATTTTATCCTTTCATTACATCATTTCACTAACTTCTTACTAAAATAACAATAAAATTGATTTTAGATAATTAAGCAAATCAAGTGCATATGTGCCGCAGCAAAGTAAACAAATCAAATATCGGAATTAAACTGAAATAAGAAATGAAAATTGGAGAATTATTTAAAAATATTTTGCTTACACAAACGTCTTAGCAATGGATCGGTTTTAGCACGTTCCGTTTGACATGCTTTTGTTGGACAACTTTCAACACTAATTGTTTGAGTGAAATTTGCATGTTGAAATGTTCCTGCATATATCATATGACGATTATCTGGATAGTAATATGAACAGGTACATGCACCAATACCTGAAAATTTTGAAGAGATAAAAAGGAAAACAAAAAAAAAAAAGATTATAATTATTTAAATTAATTTTTATCTTTTTCTGTTTATTAATAAAAATCAAAAAAAAAAAAACACCAAATTTAATTTATTAGAAAATTAAAAAAAAAAATCAAAATTTCAAAAAAAATAAAATAAAAAATGGGAAAGTAATTTAGAAATATGAAGAAATAAACAAAAATCATAATAGTTCGGAATTAAAGAATCGGCTAATAATTGCAAATGATTTCTACAATTAAATAATTTGATAGGACGAATTAATTAATTTACAATTAAAATGAAGCTATAAGGATCATTGAAGAGAATTCTAGTCAATCACCTGAATCAAGAATTATCAACCTTTTTACCTGTGCTTATTCGTTGTGGAATTTGTTCCTTGGGTGGTATAGTTAAGTCAAGCTTATAAATCTGAAATTCATTTTTAAAAAATTTTCGATAAAATTTTGTTATCAAGAAAAAAAAAATTACTTATTGAATTGATTAATTAAATTAATTGAATTGATGACGTATAAGAATAAACTTTTTTTTTTGAAATATGAATCAATTTAGCCATTAACTTCACCCAATCAGAAAGTAAATAACAATAGAAAATTTTTATACAGTACATACACACCTCAGTACCATATGGAATATTTCAAATTAATTATAATTTGCAAGGAAAAATAACAAAAGCAAATTATGCGTTAAAAAGTGTTACAGCTAAAAATTCGAATTCAATTATTAAAAGTACATATGATAATTGCAATAAAAACTTGACCAATTCAAATACTCAAATACTGGAAAAAAAGACGGAGAAATACCTGATCACATGATGTACCATATTCCAATTTACCAGTTGCTTGAAATGTTAACCAATTACCATCAAAACTTAAAATTAGCAACGTGCAAAAATACAATTAAAAAACTTCATTAAAATTTTTGTAATATAAAAACAAAAATGCATAAAACAAAAGAATGAAAAGAAAAATAAACTTTAGAATGCTGCAATGTTTTTCATTTTTTTTTCAATTAATTAATTAATTTATAAGATGACATTTGAATTTATTATTCGTTATCAAATGAATGAAAAAAATTGTTTAAAAAAAAAAAATGAATAAAAAAAATTTTTTTTTTTTTTTGCAAATTAATTATTCAAATAAAAATTTTACCTAAAATATCCTTCAGCATTTTGTCCACCAAATGTTAATTGACGAATATTACTCAAATGACGTTCAGCCGGCAAATGTACTTCAGCATTTGCAGCAGTTATATGGATTAATAGAAAAATTGAAATAATCCTGGATAAATCCATAAAAACTGAAATTCATCTAGAAAGTTCAGGAATTAAATTAAATTTACAGAATTAAGGAAAAAAAAATTCTTCGATAAATTCAATTCTTTGAAAATGTCAAAAAAAAATCCTTTCATTTAAATGATTGAAAAAAAAAAAAAAATGGAAAAATTCAAAATTTTATTTTAAGCTTTAAGAAAATGAATGAATTCATTGCAAAGAAAAAAACGCCCATAAAAATTTGATTTTTTGAAAATTAAAAAAAAAAAATTTTCATGGAAATTCTAACTAAAAGTACGATGGTAACATTGTTCACATTGAAAAGGTGAAATGGAAGTACAGTGAAGAATTTTAACATGTAAATTTCAAAACACACTAAATTGGAATTGGAATAGCTTCAAGTATTTCAACAATTAAATTTCAAAATAATGCAATTTAAATAAATCCAAATAGTTCAAAAAATTTTCCCAATTCCTAAGCACAGCAATTGCCGCAAGTTGCCCGATGGAAACCCATAAGGCACATGCAGTAGTAGTAACTAAGGGCACCCCCGGGGTATTCTGAAGGTAATATGTACCGTTTACCAAAGATTTTGATATTTTCCAGCTTATAAATGAATAATTTGTTGAAAGTTTTGAATATAAGAGAAAATGAAAGTGTAAAAAGAGCGATGAAAAAAATTTCCATTCATTTCAGCTGTATTTCATTTCAATTACGATATCAACTACAGTAACCCTAGTCACTGACAGAAGGAATGCTTGAACATCCGTAAATTGATGTAAAAAATTTAATTACAAAAGGATAACAGAGCAGAATTTCTGTTTATATTATTGATGTCTAGAAAGCCCAACAATGCGGAATATTTTCGGTTCAATATTTAAAATAAAATAGAAAAATTTTATTAAATACGTTCAAAAAAAAAATAAAACGAACAGTTCATCAAAATTCTGTAAAATATCGGAGAGTAAACAAACAGTGCACAGGTAAGAAATGTAAATGATGAAATGCTTATTACTTCTTAAATACTGTCAATATTAAGTCAAGCACGTGCAAAATATAAAAATATTGTAGAAATCGAAAAAGTACAGTAAGATTATAATTTTTAGACTTTACATACAACTAATATTACCAGTGTAACCTGCACTTATTTTTAAATTTTCCTCCCAGCCCAATTCGGAAAAAGAGCTGAGCGAAATAACCACATAGATTTGATAGTTATTCTGATAAAAAAAAAAGAAAAGCACGAGGGTATACATATAAGAAATTTGAATACAGAATTTCACACCATAATTTAAGTCTTCATGCCAATCACTATTTAAGTGAACTTTCTGATGAATACTGCAACCAAGAGGATTTTTTACGAAATTACAAACAATGCTGGTACGGTATAACACACTGGTCAGAAGGGTTTTTTGATGTTTGGTAAGTTAATATCTGCAAGCTTGAAATCTTTGATGTGTTGCGATATATTCATATTTTTTACAGCACTAACAGCACGAGCTGGAGCTGCTGCAATTCCCGCCTGGAAAAATGTTCACAAAATTCTGAATGACTGTTTTTTCATAAACAATGAATATTTGTAACATATAACTGCCACAGAACATTTATGACTAATATTAGATTTCTGTAGAATCACTATAACTGGAATCTGAAATCTAAAAATATTCGCAACTTGTCTAGAGATATTTTGAAAAACATACAAGCAGATACTGTTTCAATGCTCATTTTCAAACTGTGGAAGCAAAATGTCAAATAAAAAGTGAAAACCTCTTCTTTTTTAATCTTTTCTTGTTCTTGTATTCGCAAAAGAATTTCGCTCATATTTGTTTCCAGCACCATTCCTCCCATAACTAACTCATCGAGTATGTGATGTACCTGTTAGTAACTTTAAATAGTATTAAAAAAATACAAGTAAAGCAAATAAAACGAAAAAAAATTCAACAATTCCGTTCAGCAATTGTGTCTTCTCAGATATATCATAGTCACGAGGAAAACTTACTTTGTCAATGTGAAAGATTAAATCCAGCTCACAAACATTCTCGAAGCACCGATCCAATGTTTCAACAAGAACCTACGAAAAACTCAGCTTACTTTAATATTTAAATCGTTAACACAAACGGTAATTAATTTATGACCATGTCCCTTAATTTTGAATTTGAAGCAAATGTCTGGTAGTCAAGAATTTATAGTAAAATTCATCCTTAGATATTTAAATATCTTTAAATACTTGGCAAAATAGAGATCTTATGGTCACAGCCGATAATGTATCATGGAATAATCTTAATCTTCCCATTTTTTCTGCTAAAACGTCTATCAATTATAACGAAGGCAGAAGAAATATGCTAACTACCAATGTAAGGTTGGCAACTGATCTACAAAACTACCTGTATCAAATCCAGAATGCCAAGTTCACTTTCCGATGAATCAACACAAAATACAAAATATAACGTTGCATAATGTCGATATATTAGCTTGTAATCAGATCCACCAATTAATGAGCCACCTTCCAAAAAATTACAGACATTATCATCCCGTTTTGAAACCAACTGGAATGTTTCTCGAATGATATTTTGCTGTTCTTCTTCAGGCTGAAATTGTTTTATTGAAAAAACCTTGCAGCAAATTTCGGTGAAATACATTACTCTGTATAACTCATTATTTTGCTTCTTCAAATTATAATTCGCCAACTTTTATAAAATGCTAAAAGACATTTCTTGATAAAAAAAAACGCTGCAATTCTTCACCAGAATATTCGATAAAAATTGAAAGAAAACTTTATTGGTTCTTAAAAATATAAAGCAATGTGATATTGAAAAATAAAAAGGTGATTTAAACACGAGCAGAACCTGACTCAACCAAAAGTAACCAAAATAAAGAGCAAACTAGAATAAGGGAACTTGATTTCCAATAAACATAACTAATGTAGAACTTGTAAATTATTTGTTCTGCATGCAAAATTCACATGTTTTATGACAAAAATTAATTTTCGACTTACATAATGAACATAAAATTTTAACAAACGTGGCTTTCCATGATTATTAAAAATCAAAATTGCTTTAATCATTCTCCTGAACTATTTCTTTTTCCACTTTTGTTTCTTCTTCACTGTTGATTTCACTTCCATTCATTCATCGACCAGAATTTTCCCTTAAATGAAATTTAAAAATAATTTTTTCATTAAATTTAAAAACTAGCATTTTAGAAACTGCAATTTCAACTGCTAATTCAGACCACTTATAATCTAGCTAACAATTTTAAGCTGAGAAACTAATGACAAACATAATACCAACGAATTCCGAACAAACCATACAAACCAACAAGAAGCGAATAAGCTCATTATGGTCTTTTCGGTTAATAGTTGGCGTGCTGTTTGATGATCAATATTTAGGGTAAACAGCGGTAGTGGTTGGGATGTGTTCATTATTTGTTTGTCTGGTGGATAGTAGTTTCTGTTTGCTTGTTCTTCTTTGGCGTGAAAGTTCGTAGTTTTGTTACGTAAGTGCGTGATTCTATTTTTTCTGTAAATTTGTGATTTTTTGACGTTTGTTCAATCGCGTGAAAAAACTTAGTTTTCCTGTGTAATTGGCTTTCACGTTACGTGTTACTGGATATGATATCTGTGAAAGATTTGTATTTTTATTTCAGTATTCATAGTCCGAAAAAGTGTGCCGTACAATGGCAGCCCATAAAACATTCATTATTAAGCGTAAATTGGCGAAAAAAGCAAAACAAAATAGGTAAGCGTATCATCGCTTACTGATCAATTTATCTAATCAGTAATTTGCTCTCAGATTGTGTAAAATTAAACGTGACGCTTGTTGAAATGACGTTTTTGCTGGAGATATCATTTATAACAAAGAATTAACTCCTTTTTCACGATATCAGTTGCTTTTACACATAACTGATTTTTCTGAACTTTACAACTAAAACTGTGTTTTACTAGACCATCATATTAATTCTTTTTCGGTAATTCGTCATGACTGTTGTGTTTATACAGGCCCAAACCTGGTTTCACTTGCTTTCCATTCCATCAACATCTGCTATAGCAACATCTAATTTACACTTATTGCAGACCGGTACCGCAATGGGCTCGTATGAAGACAGGAAGTAAAATTCGTTACAATGCAAAGAGAAGACACTGGCGCCGAACAAAGCTGAAGTTGTAAGAAGTGTTTATGGCCTTTTCTCGTTGCTTCTGGAGATGTCCATGTTGAAATGCATAAGTTGTTTGCTTAATGCTTACAATAAAGATTTCTGTTATTCGTCGAAGTGCAGGGATAGGCATTTGACATGCATGTCGGAAATTTTAAACCACATTCATATCGCGCAGTGCAAAAGCATGAAAATCCCATGCCGGAATATCGAAATTAGCCGTTGCAGTTTATAAAATCTGTAAGTAATTAAAATGAGATGTAGATCGGTGGATATGAAAGGATTATTTGATTTTTGGGTCAATTAAGTTTTTATGCCGCGTTTCGGGGGATCACGATGAAATCAATAGCTCATCCGTGCTCCATATGAATGTTTGAGGACATTAAAAAATTCTGCACCAGGTTATTCCCCGGTGCTATACGTTAAAATTCTGCACCAGGTTATTCCCCGGTGCTATACGTTAAAATTCTGTACCAGGTTATTCCCCGGTGCTATACGTTACACAGCTATGTTCGAGTATCATGTTTGCTTTCATGTATGGATGCTCTTCATAATTTCAAAATAATTCAGCGATCACCTGTAGCACTCCAGGACCGAATTATGTCGTTACATCACTAACACAATTAACAACACGGAATTGCCCAGTACTACCATAGCAAGGTGTTAGGGGTTATCAAGTTACTTGTCCAAAATGACTTCATAGGTGAGTGTACGTGTATAGAGCATTTATAAATATCTGCAAGTTGCCCGTGATTTATTTTATGTTCGAAGCAAACATGGAAAATTTGAAACATGTGTTTAAACACGCTCGTTCAAAGTACTTGCACTGAAGATGAAAAATACACATCATAAAATGAATAAGATGAAAAACTGGAAAATTAGCAAACACAACTGCATATACGAATGCTTAGAAATGAATGATTTTTTCTGTTAGTCAGATTTCATTTGCTGACGTTTCCACAACATTGACACATAACAAAAAATAAAATAAATTTTTCACGAAAATTTCGCTTGCGAAAAGTCCATCTCCGGATGCTGTTCCATAAAGCTGGAATTAAATTCATTTTCCGAATAATCATCTTAAATCTACGAATTTTCGAAAATCCTACAGCCAGTAAAAAGATCTTATCCAAACTTGAAATTCGTACTTCAGTGATTTTTTACCATTTAGCATTAAATGTAAACTTTATCCTGCAGCATATACTCGAAGCATAAATTAGGATTAAAAAAACTTACGTTTTCAACAGATCTCGTTTCTTCTTCTCTTCCGATGTTGGTAATCCTAATTCTTTTTGCCTCTGATCATACATCATCTAAAAAGCAATATATCCATTGTATAAAGCCAATTTGGTAAAAAATTCTTGAAATACATTTTAAGTTACCTTTTCAACCATTTGTCTTGTTTCGCCATCCAAGTCAGAAAGTTTCGAGTTTTCAGGTTGCACCTTTTTGGTGTTTATTTCCGGATCCGTTGTAATCAAGCGATTCCACCATTCCATGCCGTTCATCTAAAACTTTTATTTTTTTGATTTGAAATGTTAAATTCTTTTTTCACAATTATATTTTCATATAAAGTAAGCTAAGAAAGAGCGGACCTTTTCGAAACTAAGGACAATTGTCTTCCGATCTTCCAAAACCCATGTTGCGCTTTCAACCTTTACAGCGGCACGTAAGCAACCATCGATTATCGGCTCATGTCCCTGATAAAAAGAAATACGCCCAGAATACATCACTCAAAACAATGATTCAAAAAACTGATAACTACTTAGTTAACTTACTTTCATATTACATGAAATATTGCATAAGCATGTGACATAATGAATGACACTTGAAATAAGCTTGGGAACATACCGTGAGAGTGAATAGAAAAATGTAATTTCACTGTACCCACCTTTAGACCAACTTTCAGCTTTTCTTTACTGAATTCAACGATAACATCCTTTGCTTTCAACGGGAAACTAACTTTAGCAGGGACGCGAACCTGAAACACGGAGCTGTGAAGATTCTTTTTCTCAACTCTTATTCCATTCGTCTGCATATATACTACATCCCCTAGAGAACTACAATGTAAAATGTTTTCTGTTTATAATCATACATACCTCAACTTCACCTAATGTCTGCGTCCACTGATATTTCTCCAAATTACAACCATTACCAGCGTTAGGTTTCAACTTTCCTTTATCATCTGGATCTTCCTCTTCTTCCTTATCCTCTTCATCTTTCTCTTCGCCATTTTCTGCTAAATTCCTCTACATTAGAAATTTAATTAAATGCCAGATAAATGTGAAAAATGCTATCATCGTTTGAAAAAAAAAAACAATAAAAGTATGTAGAAAAAAACAATGCATGTTTAACAGAAACCTTTACCTGATGGAGTTTGGATGCTACCATTTTTTACCTTCTCTAGCTCGGCAGCTTCTTCATCAGTAATCTCACAAATCCGTGGCTCATTCATCTCTGCTTCCTTTAAAAGATATACCTCCGTAACAACCAGAATTCATGCTAATAAACATATCCAATCATTTCTTAAAGTGTCTTACGAACATGATGCACAACTATCATATGCTTTAAATAGCTTACGACATTTATTCAAAACGCAAAAGTAAAAAAAAAACCACTATTTCATTTATACCTCATATCTCCTTGCTGATTTAACAAACTAACTGTAATTCTGCAAATCAATGAGAGAAAGGATAAAAATTTCTCACTCCATTCATATTTCTATAATTTTCCATTTATAGCCTTACTATAAATAAATCGATACCTCCTTTGCTTTCTGTGCAGCTCGACGTTCTTCCAAACGCTTTTGTTCTTCAGCGCGGCGCTTTTTTGTTTCTTCGGCAACCTGCAAAATTAGCAAAAATAACGGCAAAATTTTGATAAAAATCATAATTTCTAATTCAAAATGCAATTATTTTTATTCATCCTTTACGAACTTTTACCTTTTTTGCCGATTCACTATGTTTATCAAATGCCTTCAAGACCATTTCTTTAGCAGTTGAAATACTAGCACCAGTGTAAAAATCTGTTTTACGTGAAAGGAAACTGCAAACCATAGGAAGCATAAGTAATTTAAATAATAATATAAATTGGGCTCCATTTGTAACTCTGATATGAAAAAATGCATGATTTGCAAAAATTTAAAACTTTACCGGAAAATAATTTTTTTTTTTTAAATTATAAATTACCCGAATAATACATCTAGAAGCTGTGGCACGCCACCTTCCATTTGTTGAGCCAATCCCAGAAGGACAGTATCGTATTTACCGACCTCATCCATTGTTACTACAAAATACGTTTTAAAAAAAAAACCGATGGACTTTTACGTACGCCATGAACGTCTGTGTCTAATCCTCGTCTCTCACTGAACTATTTTGTCTAACCCACATTTCATGAGCCACAAAATAGAGGTGGTGTAACTACTGAACATTTAATACCCTGGAATTGTGACAGTAGTTGAAGAATACGAAACTGGGCAGCCGCATGTGACCAAATCCTGAAATTGTAGCAAAACTTGCCGGAATCAGAAGAGAGTCAGAGATGATGAGATACAAAATAGGAAATGATGTCCATTCGTGTTTGCGACAATTGACTCAATGTCTCCATAGCAATCACAACTCACACTAATCACTCTTTTTCACTCTCTCTTTCTTTACCCATTACTCTCATATCGGTCTTTGCACTCTTTGACATGCTTTATTTCGTGGACTATTTCTGCACCTTCTTACACATGAAAAATTACTTCAATAAATGCAGCTAGCTATCTTAATTACAACATCATAAATATTGTAAGTAATTACAGTATACACTTACATATCTATAACTACAGTACATGATTATGTTACCAACTAATTAATTTAAATTTGTTTAACTTTTCTACGTTTGTGTACGTAAGGCATTCAGTTGTTGTCCAAATCACGATGAAATAAACAAAAAAGTAAAAACTTGAAATTACTTTATTGTTTTTAATATTTACAATGTTCACCTAAAAACTTCATACTAACTTTGACAGTAATTTACCTAAGCCTCTCATTCATTAATCGTTCAAAAATTAATGATTCACCACAAACGCATAATAAAATTTATTGGGTAAATCAGCTCGAGTAAATATTTACCGGACCAATTCGTTTAAATCAAAATCTCTTAGTTCAACTAACCCACGAAAAAATCCACAAGGTCAACCATTACTTAACCTACAGTTCGTGCACTTCTTAAGCGTCTTAAAACACGGAAAAAGGTAGGTAAATTATGGGCCGGCCTTTTCGATTGAAAATAACTACTGTGATTACCGTATGAATTACGGATTAGTCTTGTGGTGCAGTTAGGACTACAGCTCGGTACAGTAAATTATGCTTAATTCCTCAATACCGTTTGGACTCATGAGACAAATTTTTAGAACATATTTTTGTTTAAAATTTAGAATGTTAAATTAAAAATAAAATTGGTAAATAGCGGATGGCATGCCCCAATTCGTTTGTATGCATGTGAACTGATACTTTTTACGCTGTTTTACGTGACATTTCAAATAGGTTCTGTGTTTTGGTTAGCTCAATTGTAGTTTTAATTTTATTTTGAGGATGAAACATATTTTTGGATTAGATTTACCTTTCGTGCAAGTTTTGTTTTATTTAAATTTTAATTATAAATAATATTTGAAAGTAATTAAGCTATAATCCCATTTCATCTTTGTGTATGGTTGTTTTCATACCATTTTTAAAATTTTCAAGATTTTGTATTTATTTCCCAAAAAGATGAAGAAATCCGTTAGGGAAATGGACATGAAATTAGAATCTTCAAAATTGTTATTATTCTAATTAATACAAACTAATTGTTTTTATCTGTTGCATCGTTTAAATTGTATTGTTTTCAAATACTGGAATCATAAGCCATTTTTTCATTGAAATTTTGTTTTCAAAATGTATGTTTTCATATTTGACAAATTCTCACACTTTGTTTTTTCCATTCGGATAAGCTTTTAATATTCCTCATTTTTTTAATTTTCAATACTTTTTATTAAATAAGATTAAATTAACGAATTTTTGTTGCATTTTTTCTCAAAAAAGGTGAAGTTGAACTTACACATAAATACAATTTACTTAATTTTTATTTTGACAGAATTTTTGTGAAATATTCATGGTAAAAAAGGAATGTTTCATTTTTAAATCGGAGCTGTGCCTGTTAACCTGATAAGACTGGTTTATTCTATAGCTACATTTATTTATTTGATATTTGGGTTTGTTAATTCTGTAACTGAGCTTGTTCAGTAGTTCAAATTTACTGTAGTTGTAGTTTACAAGTAATGTATAATAATTTCAGGATCTCAATCTTAAATACGATTTGTTCTGGAACTGATTATTACAGAATTGTGTAGTTATGCCAGCAAAGAAAAGAAAAGGAAATGAATGCATCCAAGGTATAGCTATAAGTTGGTGTTTGTTTGAATTTTCTACGGTGAAATGATTTTAAATTCCTAAAATGATATAAAGTGAAGTATTTACAAGTGCTGGGTTTTGATACCGTTGTATCACATTTGATAATGAAATGAAATATATTTGAAGGTCATACAAAGTGAAATAGTGTGAAAATATAGGTGACATGGATCATCGGATACCAAGTACTGTAGTTGAAGATGAAGCTAGCATTAAGTAGTTAATTGATTGCTGGTTCCTAATTTTCATTTTTGTTTTTAAATGAACCACATTTTAGAATTAGAACGGCAACTGCAGAAATCAGTAAAGCAACAGGATGATCGAAAGGTATGCGATTTTTGTGTGGAACTTGGAGATGAGTATCGACGACTCGGTGATCTTCACGAAGCATTAATTTATTATCGCAAGAGTGTTGAACTTGCTGAAAAATTAAGCCTTCATGAAAATGCTGTTTTTGCTCATCGTGCTATTGCAGAAATTCTCGTTAATCCGGGTATTGTTCTACAAAGTTTTGTCCTAAATATTTTTTTTAATGAATAGGACTGCGTTAATGTCCTGCAGCCTGTTTGATTTTTTATGATCGTGTGCTTGGTTTTCGGATAATATGGCTGCTGTTCTGAAAATTTTTTCTTTTTAATTAGATATTGTCAGGCGATTTGTCCGAAAAAAAAGTTGGTTATTGACAGCTTTTAAAAAGAAGTACAAGACAATAATAGTAATCGTGCTGGCATGAAAATTGCGAAATCGTTTATTTTCTGTATATTATGCTTCTGTGTATTTCAGGTTTTCAAGAAAATGCCGAAGCTTTAGAACATGGGAAAAAATATTTGGAAGCAGCGAAGAAATCTGGAAAAATTCATTTTATTCAACTAGCATTTCATGTGATTGGTTGGCTTCATCTACAGATTTATTTGAATTCGAATGCAAAGCAGGAATCATTTCTGGAAAAAGTGATGTGTTTCATTTCCTGTGTGCTTTGAGACACATTATAGAAGAATGGCTGAAATGTTGGAGCAAAAAATTGATTTTCATTTAAGTTTTGAAATTATGCAATAACCTGTATCTTGAGACATATTCAGAAAGTCAAATGATAATTAGCGTGGTTTTAGGCTAAACAGTGGTGCGAAAAAAGTCTTGCTTATTTATCAGAGCATGCTCTAGATATTGATTGCGATAGAGAGTAAGGAATTAGTTTTTTTATTTGCTTAACGTTATTAATTTCACCGTTTCAAGTAAGTTAACACGGTTATCTAGAATCATATTTCATTCCGGTAGTGGTATCTTATCCAGCAAACTTAGTTATTCGTAGGTTGCATGTGGAATATTGTTATAGGTTAACTGAAAATGTGATTTACAGGTATTTTCGACAGTCTGATCGAATATTTGAAGCTAGAACTAGGACATTGTCTTGATTTGCTTCTTTATTGCTATAGACATTTTCTCACAGTTACACATTCGGATCAAATTCTGTCGGAAATCATTTGTATTACAAAAATTCCATGAATCACCGATCAATCTTTGTAGCAACTTTTTTGCCTGTAAAACTATAGTGTTATTGCTACATTAATATTTCCTTCCAGGGTATTTTTTCAGTTTTCGTAATGATAAGCTGAACTGAAAATTACTTCATTTCAGTGCGGTACAGATGGGGCAAGATTCGAGATCAAGAAAAGCACGATTACAACAAGTGCTCTCACAGATATATGACAAGATGAATTTGCAAAGCTTATCATTACGTTATCACAATGCAGCAATGGCTTATGCATCGTATGTTCAAATTTTTTTACATTCTAAAATTTTGCATGATTTATAAAATGCTGAATCAAGTTGGGTTTCAGTCAAAGCTAACAATATGATAGCTTATAAAATAGTATAAAATGATGATATAAAGACATTTAATTACTCTATTAAATCTGGGAATCTAATGATTTTATTTTGTAGTATTACGAGATATAATTTTGTCGTTGCTGTTTTCCGAAGTTGGTTTTGCATGTACGTTGGCTATCAGAAAAAGCGGAAAAGGAAAAATTTTTATAGGCGTGCTGGTGATCATGACTTACAGTACCGTTGTTTACTTTCAAAGATGAATTTTTCTGGTGATCAGCGTTTAAAAACAGCTATTGAGCTAGTTCTTGTAGCTACTAATTTAGATCAGCAGGCATCCTGTGAAGCGAAGTTCATCTTAGCTCAGGTACTTTCAGTCTCAATAGTTTGAAATCATTTCGGAATTCAAATACTGGTTTTTCTTGTGTTATTATTATTAATGTTAAAGGAGAAAATTAGAGCGAAAGATTTTATTGGTGCAAAATGGGATCTCATTTCATTGTTAGCTTCCAAAGGACACGAAAAACTAGAATCTGACGAACAAAGATCATTCTATCAAACACTGGTAACAGGTAATTTTTTATTTTGTCATAAGAATTTAGAAACTTAAGCATTTTAAATTTCTGGTGAGTTTTATTCATTTTTTTGCCATTAATGTTTTTACCGTAAATTCCCTTACAAATTCTTGCACGTTTCTCATCTTCAGTTAAAACTGTTTTTATTATCACATTCTTTTAGCAAAACTTTTGTCCATCCAGCTCCACCAATTATCTCACTTTTGTATTTGTCGGTTTTATCTGTGGGTTATTTTTTAAAACAGATGAATAATTATTATGAAAAAAAGAAAGGTGAAGAGTCATCGTAAACTGAAATTAAAATATCTCATCTCGGCACTCATATTGTGTTGGTCTTGCATCCTACCATTGTGTTGGTATAGCATCCTAGCATTGTGTTTGTCTTGCATCCTAGCAGTCTATACGAAAGTTCTCCATGTTTTTAGTGGACTACTTTTCGATTTTAGTTTATTAGACATGCGCGATAATTCGGGCATAGGTCTTAGTTTGGAAGGAAATTGAAGTATTTGAAATTTCATTCCAAACTTTTTCATTATGGATAGCAAATTTTTTTAAAAAATATCGGAGCTTAAAAGTTCTCTGATTCTTTTTCAGTGTTTCTACGTTCAGGTTTAACTCCTGTTTTCTCGCTTTTGTTACTTTATTATTTCAGCTTATAAAACAGGTGAGAGATTGAAAGTGCTGCCAAATGCAGATGAATACCTTAAAATGAAGATCAGTGAAAAAGTTGCAGATAGCTTATATGAGGTATATCATATTCATTTGGTGTTTTCTATTTCAAAGCTTTAATTTGGAAGAAAAGCGATTTTAGTTTTGCGAGAACTACTTTTTTCCAGGCGGGATTTTGTGAAATATCGCTTGAGTTTTACAAACAGATGTTAACTTATGCTTGCCGTACGGAAGATAAAATTAAAGCTTTGGTATCCGTAGCGGAAACAGCCAGAGAGTTAGATCGATATGAAGAAGCATTTAATTGCTTCAAAGAAGTTGAGAATCTTGAGAACAGTTTGAATATATCCGATGCTAAGGTAGAAATTCCAATTCTTTAAAAGTATGTTCAAATTCAGTTTTAAGTTTGAATTATTTCTAAAACTTTCTCATTTTTTCACTTTTTTGGCGTGAAATTACTGATTCTAATTTTTTCTTCCTCTATTGCTTAATTTTTTATCCAAGGAGACAGATTAGACTAAGGCTGTATCTTAATATTCACCTTCCCTGCAAAATTTTTCTCGATTAGGAAAGGTAAGCTTTGCGAGATGATAAGCCTGTACAAATTACATTTGAGTAGAATTTCTTTTTTGATAATTTTAAAATTTAATTTGTCGTTTTTTTATCATGTGAAGACTAATCTGAATTATGTCACAATCTAGAAAGCGGACACAAGTCTTTGTATTGTTGGTGTTGCTGCTCATATTGATTCTTTGACGTCGGAAGAAGTTCTGGAACTTTTCCGGAAATCCGAGCGTCTTGCGGTCCGCAGCCATCAGAAAGTAATAACTTTCATTTATTATTTAATGGACATATTAGTAGCTCAGTTGGCTATATTTTTTTATGCTTTGATCTTTTTAAACATTGTCATGCTACATATTGAAACAGCAATGCAAAGTAGCTAATTATAAGGCTCATATAGTTTATAATTTCAGAAAACGTTGTATGAAAACATGTTGGAATACATGGAAGAAAATGATGTGAACAATGATTTACGGGTAGAAATTAAGTTAAAACTTGACAGTCTCAGTAATGATTCAGAAGATAATGATGTGGAATCGGAAAGTGACGAGGGAAACGACGAAAACTTTATGGACAAATGGGATGCATTGAATGACACGCAAATTTTGGCTCTTTGTCATGGTTTGTTTTCATTTTGTTCCATTTCCCAGTAGACAGTTGTCATATTCAATACCAAGCATGCATAATCGTTTCAACTATACATATTGAAACAAAGGAAATCAATATTTGCTGATGTTTTTCTAGGTTACAATGGTCTAACATTCAAAGCATGTACTGCGACTAACATTTGTATCACATGGGCAGATCATGGTTGTTGAATGTTTTTTTTTTTGTCTTTTTGTGAAAAACATTGTTATATTTCAAAATTTTAGAAGAAGCAAATCGTCATAGTTTGGAAGAGCGTATTCGGTCGGAGAAAGATAAGAAAATCAATTTATATGGTGAAACACGGATGCACGAAGCTGCTCGCGGTAGTGATATCAAATACTTGAAAATGCTTATTGAAATGGTTTGTTACAATTATTATTTTTTGATTGGTAATCGAATATAGTAATTTGGATTATTGCACTTTATTTACACACAATCTGATAGCGCTCCTGATGAGGCTATTTATATTTCATATATCACTTTCTATTTGTAATCAACGTGAGAGTAGTAATAATGTCTTCAAGTTCTATTTTTGCAACCTTTTTAATCTCTTGTAATTAACTGAAGCATTCTTTAACTCTATTGCTTGTTAAGATCTAAATTTTCTAGTGCATTAATTCACTGAATTTTCTAATTTATACGTCGTGTGAAAGTTTTCAGGGATACAATGTAAATGCTTGCGATGAAGGTGGTTGGACACCATTGCATGAAGCCGTTGGAGCACTAAAATTGGAAAACGTGCGAGTTCTTGCACGATTTGGTGCAAATCTCAATTTGCGGTCAAACGAAGGAACGTTGTCAGCTGATGGTGAACGAACGGTAAGTGTAGTTTTAATTAATCCAAATTTTTTCTACCGATTCTTTTATGAACTCATTTGTGCAATTATTAGTCTGATAGTCAGTACGTTGCAGTCAGCATATAGTATAGAGAATTTTAAAATTGTTATTTTTTAAAGGATCCTTTACTAATACAATTACGGAGCTTGATAAATAATATTTAGGATAGTGGTGGTCTAACTCCACTAATGGAAGCATGTGATCGAGGTGCTACAGCAATCATTGATTTATTGTTGAAATTTGGAGCAAATGTTGCGATCAAAAATCGTGATGATTGGACTGCACTTGATTTTTTTCGAAATGCAATTAAAATGGGAATGGTTGAAGATGAGGTTATGGAGGATGCCAAACGACTTGAATCAATCATGGAAAATAAGCTGAAAGATGGTTATATATTTTCTATTACAGTATAAGGCCAGTTTATTTCCGTAAGTCGTCTTAACGGCGAATCTTTAGCTTGACAGTTTTTTAAAAACTTGTCCAAAATTTTTTCATTTAAAATTGACGTTGCACAAAATTGCCGACAATCATTTATTCTTTAGAACAGAAAGTTCCCAAGTTAATTGAAGATAAGAAATTTCTATTCATTTGGCAGATTTAAGGTAAAGTTTTGAGTAATAATTTTAGGGAATATACCAGTAAATGCAGAGCCACCACCAAAAAAGCTCAAATTAGACAATAAAGCAAAATCGAAAACTCATTCGAATGTCAGTTCTCGCGAAATTCACGACTCGAATGTGTCAAATTTGCATGAATATCGGAAAACAATGAATGTTGTTGGGCGTGGAGCAACACATGATCGAATGCATGTTTTGTTGAATGGATTAGATATTGATGATGCGTTATATGATGAGGTCTTCATTTGTTTGCTAAATTTTTTCTTGAATTTTACACATCAATCAGATTTTTTGATTAACTTGATGGATGTCTTCTGAAATCAGTATTGCTTGATTAGATCTCATAGCTTTTATCGTCCAAGCAGATGGTAGTTTATTTATTCTATCTTTTGCCTAATGTAAATTAGATACACTATATTGATAATTTCTTAAGAAATTTGATTTGTCAACCAATGTACCGGATTACAGGGTGAAGAAAGTGGAATATGGCACACAAGGCATTTGTCACCAACGTTGGATGGCGAACCCGTTGGCACTGATTTCACTGATTTTCCCTCTACTTTTCAACCTTCATGTTCGTTACCAGTCAATTCGTCTGCATTATTAAGCAAGCAGAGAGCATCGAGAACTGAAAATGGCTTGTTTTACATTTCTTTTTGAACTCATGATTTTTGTGTAATAAGTAAAGAACAGATACCTGCATTACTTATCTACTTTTTAAAAGATATGTTTAAGAGGTTCTGTATGATTCGTCCGTATTATTGTGAGTAAATTAACTGAATAAAAAGATTTTATGCAGTTATTTCTCTTTTGATTCTTTCCAATATTCACAAGGATTCGTGCTATTTCAAAATGAAAATCTTTTTCAGCAGAAAATGCTCAAGTGAAGCGGAATTCACTGGCAAATACTTCTGATGAATTGTCATGTGATTCGGTTTCTTTTACTTTATCGGAACCGTTTACTACTGAATCTGAACAAACCAAAAGAGGTCGAATGAGGAGAAAAAGGTTGTTCCTTTTCCTCAGCTGATTTTTAGGGTGAAGCTATGTTTTTTAACCATATTCTTTGAGGTTTTATTTAAAATTCTGACTAAATCATTGAAATTTGTCTTCAGAAATATGAACGATGATTCCGATGACGGCGTAGTGATTTTACGTCGAGAAACACATTTTACGTCACAAAGTGAAAGCACTTTAACTACCGAAATGCAGCCTTCCAGAAGTTTCAGTTCAGGGAATTTATTAGTTGTTAGCAGTCAACGAGAATCCAGGATACCGTCGTCTTCATCCCCTGCACCATCAAACGTCAAAAATCAAATTTTCGTCAAAATTGTCATGACAAAAGATGATGGAACTCATCTGAAAACTAAAGGAATGCCTTTCGCAAGGTTTATATTTTTTTTCGTATGAAAATTTGTGGTGTTATTATTGAACAGATGTATTTATTATTGCATTTGTTTTAATCTACATTAGTAATTATCGAATTTATACTTTTTTAGTGGATAACGGTTGTTTTATTTTTATAAAACAAATCTTAATGATTATGCTTGATTTCTGTCATCCTTGTGTTAAAAAAGGAAAATACTTCAGTTCCTGCTGCATTGGTGATATCCGCAAGCGTTGTACTGATGAACTTAAAGGTGAAGTGGATTATGTATCGATGAAAATATGCCACGATGATTGCGAACTTTCAGATGATACACCAATTGAGTTGGTGCTAGCTGATGTGAAAGTGCTAAAATGTGTCATAAGCGGATGGGCAAAACCTTCCGCTGCTCAAGTTTATGCAAAACGAACGAAAAGTAACTTTTTTGAATTATTATTTTAAATACACTTTTATCAGTAGTCGTACCGTAGCAAAACATAGAAGTTTCGGAAAAAAAATCTTTTTTTAATGATCTAAAATTATTTTTTACAAAATTTCCTTTTCAACGTTTTTGCATGCTTTACGTTACTGTATTCAACCTTATTTTGCCCATAATTTGTAAAATCAGATTTGTGTTGCGTGCAGTACCAATTTAAAGATTTAATGGCAAATGTGCTAATTGCGTTTACGGAAAGTACGAGCGGCTCATTAGATTTGCGAGAAATGAATATTGGGCAAGATGATGCTGTTTACGCAGCGGTTGATGTTTTACAATCAAATCTAATTGAACTTTATTTGGATGGCAATTCACTGTCAACTTTATTTATTGATTTAATTTCAAAAATTCTTCGACATCTCTCGTTATTGAATTTACCATGTTGTGCATTGAGAAGGTATACTTAGTTTTTTTATGATTTTTTCTTTTGTAAGTTATATTTATGATCTAGTTATTGATCGGTTCTTTTCAAATTCGGGAGTTATTAGCTCACTATGGTATGATTCAGGTTCATTGGAAGCCCTTTTGTTTTGATTTTTATGGTTTCCGATGATATATGTCATAAGATATGCGTTTTCTGATATTGCTAGAAAAGATTTTTTGTTCTAGACTATGATTATTAGGTTTACAATAACCTCTGATCTTCGTTAGGAATCTTGATTTTTCCTGTTTTCGTAAAATTTCTGTTCAAATCAATTAACAGGAAATCATCTCTATAATCTATTATTTATTTCTTAAGCATTCAGCTTTGAGAAGAATTTCAAAATGTTTAATATTCAGTAGGAACCTTCGACAGTTGATTGGTGATTATTCTGTCTGTAATACATTGGTCAAGCTTGATTTGAGTTACAATTACCTCGGTGATAATGGTTCCGATCATTTGGTTTCGTTCATAAGCTTGTGTCCAAATCTTGTCGATCTCAAGCTTGTTTCTTGTAATATAACGCAAGGCGTCACAAATAATTTAATACGACAGATCAAAAGTAAGCATTAAACATTCAAATGATTAGATTTTTACTAATGTTAGCTTCCACATCTACTTTATATTTCCTACATCCACCTAGATTGGAGGTTTAAATTGTAGAAGAATTCAAATTATTTAGGAAAGGTTATTCTTGTTAGTTTTAATTTAAAATGAAGTTTTATCAGTTCTATGTTGTGCTACATTTTCTGGATCAGTTTTTTATTTTCAGCAATAAAATCATTGGAAGTGCTCGATTTAAGTTTCAACTCAGAAATCAGTTCTGACAATGCTTCAGAAATAATTCAGGCTTGTAAAGCCCTAAAATATTTGGATCTGTCATGCACAGCTGTATCGAAAATAGATGGTTTGGTAAGGAAAACACATTAGTGTCTTTTTCATTTATTTCTATTTTTTTCAGAGATGTGTTCAACCTACGAATTGTTTGCTATGCGAGATTTTTACCAGTTTTTATTTATCATTGAAAATTATATTTTACCTTTACCTCAAGGCATTCCGTAGTAGGTCTATAATATTATATGTTAATCCTTCGTAGTAATCCGAATAAAACTGTAGCTTTGTCGGTTTTTTTTTTGCCAATTGTCTCACTCTCTGGAATATTTGAATTTCAGCCAGATGCGGAGGGAAAGTTAGAAACAGTAAAATTATCCCTCAATGGCTTGCACAATCCGGATCATCTAACGCAATGGTTTTTGACATCTTTTCCTAATGTGCAATTATTGGATTTTTCTGCAACAACAGCAATTCCTTCGACCATCGAGATTTGTTTAAAGATAAAGGCTAATAAGGTATCCTCGGTTTCATCATTTTAAATTAACTGTTTTAAACTATGAATATTTTTGAACTGCGGTAGTATATATTTAGAAAATTTTTTATGATGAGAGATATAATGTTTCAGCGATGCTGCGTATGTTTGTGATGTCTCAAATTTTTGATAGTCTTTTCCCTCCAATTTCATCTGAAAAAGAAGGGTTATATTTAGATCAAGATTATATTTAGATTCGTAAATATTCTTCGGTTCATTTGAAATATGTGACTTCAGGAGAACATAGTCAAAAAAACGGAAAGTATCTGTTAATTTGTTTTGCCTTTGTTATTTCAGACACCTTACACGACAGTTTTATTGGCTGATTGCAGCTTACTCGAAGCGAACCCAGAAGATGTAGTTCGTATATTGAAATCAGAGTTAATTTCAAGTAGTACAGTAAGATTTCAATTTAGCAATAAATTTCGTCGGAAAATTGAAGAATTGTTACCGGATTCTTATAAATTTTGCTTGAAATGATCTCAATGTATATTTTGTGCTGAAAATGCTCTGAATAAACGTTATATTTCAAAATCATGATATTTCCATGAGTGTTTCTTTGTTTTTTTACCGTCAATTTGATTATCTTCAGTGGTTAAATTTTCAGTTTTTCTCTTATTTTACTTTAAAAAGAATTGTAGATCGGTTGTAGGATTTCTCTGATTGGTCCATTAACAATCACGAAGGTTACGTGGGGTCGTTAATTTCTTTACGGTACCTATGTATGCAGTATTGATTCCAGAAAAGTTGCTAGGCGTTTCCATCATCAAGGATGATTTGAGTTTTTGAAGCGCTGATTAAATGGCTGAGGTTCATCTACCTGGTGATATTGTTTCCTTCACAGTTCCTGGTGAAAAACGGACAGAAGTTTGTTTTCTTTGCTAAAATATTTAGAGTTTCATCAAGTTTACTGACTTTCGAAACAAGCATATTTCAGGTAATTGGTTGTGGTTTAGAACGAGTGATCAATGAACCTGATCAACTGTTAGTTGTACAGCCGGGAATAAGGCGTACATCTCACGGTAAACAATGGATGGCAGTCCATTCACGAAGGTTTACTTTATTAAATTTGGACTGTAGAAATTTTTGCATAAAATGTACCTTTGATTTTAATTAAAAATTGGTTTGAGACTGTCTAAAAATTACAATGAATCGAAACGAACATTATTTGAGGAACGAATTTTTTTTCAGATATATACCACAAAAGGGTGATCGTGTAATTGGAATAGTTACTTCTGCACACGGTGAAACATTTAAAATTGATATTGGCTCCGCCGACATTGCTTTTATCAGTTTCCTTTCTTTTGAAGGTTTAATTCTCTGTTTTTTTTTAAATTTCATATTTAATTTCACTGCATTTCAAGCTTATCTAATTCAGTAACAAATTTTCGTTGTAGGGTATTTTTAAAGTCAATTTAAAATAAAAATATGAATAGAGAAAGTAAATTACGGATTGAGTTTTAATTCAGTGAAAAATGATCACTGTTAGTAACGGAATCATTGGCTCATTATATAATCTTTGCGATTTAATATTTGTTGAGAACGACTTTCATCACACGATGTAAATTTTAGGTGTCACTAGACGTAATCGTCCAAACTTGAAAGTTGGTGATTTAATCTATGCTTGCATCAGCAGTGCAACCAAGCATCTTGAACCTGAGGTACGCTCTATCACTGAGTTATACAAATTAACTTTATTGGCTTCGTGTTTATCACTGTTGCAGCTATAGGAAAATTTGAGAGGGAAGGCGATGATTAAAAATTCATAAAAATAATACTAAAGGGAAATGAGAAGTTAAGATGTTAGTAATGAAATATCTATGTTCAGTTAAAAATTCACTGATTTCCAGCTTACATGTGTTAATAGTGAAGGTCGAGCACGTGGTTTGGGTTCATTACCATCCGGTGGCTTTCTGTTTAAAACAAGTCTCAATCTTGTACGCCGGATCCTTTCCCCAACCTCAAAGCTGTTATCGTTGGTTGGTAAAGATATCAAATTCGAAATAACAAGTGGTATCAACGGACGAATTTGGATCAAAGGCGTAAATGTTATGGAGGTTATAACTGTTTATCGCATAATAAAGGACTCAGAGTTTATCCCGGAACCGGATATTCCAGCTTTTGTGGACAAACAAATAAGGCGTTTATATGGCTTCCCAGTGAATGAAGATGACAATAGTGATAACCGAATGTCATAATATTTCATAATTGGCATCTTTGAGTGGCTTTGTCTTGCATAAGTGCTCAAGTGGTTTGAAAAGAGTTCGTTATGATTACTACAAATATAAGAGTAGTTGTTGAATAGTAATATGATTTGGCGCCCTGTAACTTCATGTTTCATTATTTTCGAAATACTTAATAACAACGATGTTTATCAGTTCAAAATTATAAATGTCGAATAAAGTAGATAATGAATTATACTGGTTTAACCAGACTTATTTGTTACAGATGCTGTTTGTCTTCTGAACTTTGTTATTTAGGGTGGTTGGTTTTGATTCTTCTTCATACTTTGTTGATTACGTTATGCAGTTAAATCGTAATTAAAAAAGAGTATCATTATTATATTTGTTCCAACCATTGCATTGGGTGTTTTACCTGTTAATTTGATTTTCTGCTCAAATTACACTGTTTTTTGCTTCTTATTTCACTTTTTTGTTCTTATTAAAATCACGGAATATTATCATAAAATTTTACATTATTGATTTATTTCCACCAAACAATGAATGCAGTTCGATATGTTCATTCCTATGTTGTTATTTGTCTACCTGGCCAGCATTTTGGTTTACTTCTTTTGTGTTCACGGATAAATTTTAGTATTTTGTAATTATAAGATATTTTTCGGCGCTGTCGAGAGTGAGAAATATATGTAAAATTTAGAAATGTAAAAATGCAAAATTTGTAAGATTTCTGGGTATTTTAATTTCGAAAATTTGTAAGCAGAAAGAAGAACGTTGCAAAATGGAGAATGAACAACCAAATGCGGGAAAAAATAACGACGAGGTATTAAGAAAGGATGACGGAACTCATTCTTTAGTTTTACCGGAAGCAAAACCTGACGATCAAAACTTACAGGAGTTGACTTCGGTGGTTGGTTTTTTTTTTCTGAAGAGAAAATCGTTTTGGAAAGCATTGTAATATGAAAAATTGTGTTTTACATTGAGTCCGTTTGTTTTTTTATTTTTGATGATAATTGAAGCATATAAGTATGGCAGGGAAACAAATAAAGTAGAAAGCGCAAGAAATAGCCTAAATTAAAAACATTTTTTTAGTTCTTAAATAAGGTTTTGATATAGGATTTGTAAATTTGAGGCGTGAGAGGGACGAGTTAAAATTTTCAGATACAAGGTGTATTGCAACAAACGCAGGAACGTTTTCAACGCATGTCTGATCAAATTATTGGGCGAATAGATGATATGACAAAGCGTATTGATGAACTGGAAAAGAACATTACTGATCTGATGACACAGGCTGGAGTTGAACAAGAACCATAACAACTGCTTACGATTGAAACGTTGGTTTATTTCTACTATTTCTTGTGACATTTGTTACTGTGGAGGATGACTAGTAACTTAAAAATCAAGGAGGGTAATAGGAAAAACCATGATTTGAACAATTTGGCTCAGTTATTATTTTAAACTAGTAGGTTGGGAGAGTGACAAGATATCGTAGTTTTTATATGATGAGCATCAAACTTCTAGGAACATCCAAAAGATGAGTTTACTGTGATAGTTTAGTACATCCTAGTTTTGTTTAATACTGAGTTTCGAGCTATTTATCAACCTTTTCTGAGTAGTTAGATTAAAAATATGTTGTATATAATAGTGTCGCATAATTAATGCGCTAAGATAGACGGTATTTCTGTATTCCTAATATCGTCATGTTTTCTTTTTCACAGGTATTATTACTCCTGCTTACTTCTGGTTCGATTAACTAATATTGTGCTTCCTGATAAAAATGGTGACCATTGGTTGGAAAGTTTACAGATTGATCACCATTTTACTTTTTGTTTCTTTTTATACTTTAGCGACAATGTTGTTTTATAAAGTAGTGATCGCATTGGTAACCTTTGAAGGTTTGTAGGCACTCAAATATCAACCTTTGTAAATATCAAGTTCAGAAAATTGATTATTTACAAAGGTTCTTAGATAATGATTTTCAATTTTTTTCTCCGTAAGAACTGTACCTTTTCATTGTAAATAATTTACAAAAAAAACACGAATATTTTTGAACCTCGGTGTAAAAATAGAACTAGCTTAAGTAGTTATTAGTTCCAACATAACAGTCACCCCGTCTATTTGGTATCTATCATTTTTTTTTTTATTCAGGACTACATTTTAGTAGATCACCAACTAATGGAATCGCTGGTTTAGAAATTTCAGTTCACAAATTTTGTTAATTGCAATTGTTTATTGTGCTTATGGTAGAAATTTCTTTGCTTTGTTTCAAATATTGTTGTCTCGTGTGCTAAGATTTCGATATGTTTTAATTTTAGGATTTAAAACAAAAATTTTAGCATGTTTTATGGGAATGCTGGGAGATAACCCTGTCATTTTTCTACATTGTCTGCAATTTGCTTCAGTTATCATCGTTTTAAATTTTCATTTGTTAAATACAAAATATCTTTCATCATAAACTCGTATAAATTCTTTGCTTTTTTGTTTGCATTAAAATAATCGATTTTAAAAAACTGTTTACCTATGATTGTTACATTATATATACGGAAGCAAAAAAGAAAAATTATCTTACAAATAACTTAAGTTATGAGAAGAAATGTGAATATACCATAAAATAGGATAATACAATAATCATACATAATAATACAGTAGAACATATTGAAAATATGATATTTCGGTGATACGTGCATTTTGCTAACGATTTGTTTTTAGTAAGAAATAACTTTTAGTAACTCGTTGATAGTTGAATGCACGAAAATGATGTGTGAATAATGTTGGTACACCCGGCGGTTTAGTTAACTAAGTCTGAGGTAATTGGATGATTTCAGAGCAACAGCTACTGTGGCTTGAAGTAAAATATTTGAACGTCCCGCAAATCTTTGGGACAATTTTGAAATTTGAATTATCCATCATGTCTACGACTATACCACGTTGAAAACACGACATCTCGTTCGTCCTATCAAGTTAAGCAACGTCGAGCCTGGTTGATGCTTAGATCAGAGGTAACCAGGGAATTAATTCCAGGTGTTATAGGCAAAGCGAACCTCTGCGTAGCAATCAGTACTGTCTGATAAATGTTGAAACAAAAATTTTTACAAATTAGATTTTTACAACCTCCAAACTCTCATTCAAATATGGTGGTGATTTTTGCTTATCCACCACTAATTTCATTTTTCTTTCAACAAAATTTCCACATTTCATTTTAATTCAGCGAATAACAATAACTATCTATTATGGATGATTCCTTACGGTAGTCGTCTGCAGAAGGAAAAAAAAGGCAATCAAAATTTGTTAGTTAAAAATATTTGAGAAAAATTTCTTTATTAAAAAAAAATTTTTTATTTTTTTCCTTATCAATTTTTTTAAATACACGATGAATCTGCTGCATAAGTGCAATGAATTGATCACGAAGAATTTTTTACTTAATTTTGTCAAATAAAGACGACAATAAATGTGCTGCAGACGTGCAATAACAAAGAATAGTTTAGCTAATGCTGCCAAACGTGACTTGCAGTAAACGTTATATCAATTGGAAATTAATTGTAGCAAATTCTGAATTAGCTAACCATTTTCATCGACAGATGGCAATCTATTGCTTCATCCCATTTTTCCAGCCTAGATCGCAGTGCATCACATTTTCGTCCGCATAATTTTTTACAAATCATATCAACATTGATAGGATTCTCAATATGAGATACAAAATTTTCATTGCGCGTATCAGTGGTGAAAAAAAAACATTATAATTAGCATGTTGATACCATACATGCGCAGTTGTTGCTTCATTCCATTGCGGTGTTGCTAATTCGGTTGTATTAAGGTTTAATCCCAAATTAAAGTGGTCTATTCTTGTTGCAGAAATTTGAATAGATTTAATTAAAACAACATCCGCAGGTGTTTTAAAATATTCCTTTCAAAATTTCATGATTTCTTTTTGGCCGTTATATAAAAAAGGCACTGTGAACGTGTGGTTATCACCCATCATTCTTTTTCATATTAATTTACAAATTTATTTACTTACTACTACCAATGGTTGACTTTTATTTTTCATATTCAATCCATCTTTGAAATTTATGTTCATGATAATATCATAATTTTAGTCCATGATAAATTTTTATTTTAACAATTATGGTAAAATCATAATTTTTATCATCTTTTGTAATTTATATTTGCATTTATTTTTATATACGTTACTTTTCAGTAAATGGGTAAAGCTGGGAGTAAAAGTAAATGTAAGAAGGATGGTACGAACGATGAAAAATTATTGTTTAAAAATCGATTCAACGAAATAGCTAACGGGAAATCAACCATTGATAATTCTGCCTTTTTTGTAAGTTCATTCCTCTGTAAAACGGAAAATTTGTTCAATATCTATAAAAAATTCTTTTTTCCAGGAATATACTGAAGCAACCTTATGCCCACAATTACAATCGGTATTGTATGATTCATTAAGTAAACCTGAGGATGTTGTAAGTTTACAAATTTAAATATAAACACAGCAGTTGATTTATAATTGATGTAATTTCATGATGTGATTTTGAATCATTTGGTTAAATTATATGAAATTTTAGATTCGGATGGAACGTTTTGTGCAGTTTGCTCAAATGATACTTGGTCATTTTAATGAACAAGCAGAAATTCTCTTACAGCTTAATCAACCAATCAAGCAGGTTTAATTTTTAAGTATCAATAAGTTTCATATTTCATTCAAGTTTTTATTAATAATAAATTGATTACATTAGTATATCTTCTAGGTTTCAGATTATTGAGGCAATGATATTTTCATTTTTCAAATGTGAAGATTTGGATCCAAAAAGTTCCGCACTTCTTGTTGATTTTATAATGGATGGCATTCCATTACCTTTGGATCCATTCAACTTAAGTAATTTTATGCAAAATCAAATCATCTTACCGACTATAATCAAACATATCACTGAGTTAATATTTATCGGACCGCGAAACAGTACGAAACTTTTGAAACAAATCAGCGAAAACTCCTTGCTTACTCCTGCTGCACTATGCCTCCTATATGCCAATTTACCCGAGCAATTAAGGGATCGGTGGAAGCTATTATTTTCAAGGTGTGATAACTTTAAATGAAATAATTTAATAGATTTGAACGAAAGCGAAATTTTCAAGCATTGTATCGGTTTTTGAAATAAAATCTTAAAGATTCTATGGAATTACATATTACTTACACCATATCGTAGAATAAGCAGTCTTATATCTCAACAAAGTTGAAATTCATCGATCCCTAGTGCTCCTGACATGTTTTTCTGTGGAGAGCTATATTTGGTCAAGTAATTCAAAAAAAGGCAGGAAATTTTCCATGAGATAAAGTAAAACACCGTCGATACTAATTCTGACTTTAAGGTCCTGACTTTTTTTGGAAGTATGGCAAATCTACTCCATGTTTCGAGTTAAAGTTAAAGTTTAGGCGTGAAACTCTCCGAAAGATTTTTGGAACGAACATTTCATAGACATACTTATATTAACTATTTTAAATTTCAGTGAAAAAGATGGCCAAAGTTTTATGAACCTGATGAAGAGTGTGGATCGTGCAGGCCCATGCCTAATTATTATCGAAACAACATCGGACCGCGTCTTTGGCGCATTTGCTAGTCAAGGTTTTATTTGTGGTCCGCGGCATACGGGTGATAATCAATGCTTCTTGTTTGAAGATCGACAAAAGCTGCACATTTATAGAGCCACAGGATACAACAAAAATTTTGGTTATCTCAATTGTGGTCAAGCTTCATTGCCAAATGGAATCGTACGTCTTCACTTTCAAACTAGCAAAATTATATATTAGATGTCGTATGATACCTTCAGTATTGACAAAATCATTCAACAAGTTATTCAGTCTTTTTAATCTCATTTTAATTTCAAAAAGTCTTTCTAATCTCATATTAATGAATTAGTTGCAAACCAATATCTGGCAATTGCTACATCTCTTGATTGGCAAGTGTTATTAATATAGCAATTTGAAATTTCCAATCTTAGTCTTATTTGGTTTAATGTTCTTTCGAAATTCGGGTTGCATATTAATTTTCCAGGGGATGGGTGGATATGAAGAGAACTGGTCTTTTTTTCTACATGACGATTTCAGTAATGGTACTTGCACTTCTGCAATTAGTACATTTCAAAAATGTTGGTTAGCTGGTGAAACGACATTTAAAATGAAAAATGTTGAAGTATGGTTGATTGGTGGGAAAAGCGAAGAAATAACAGATGAAGTGCAAGATAAGATGGAACGACAACGTGCGTTGACAAAAAAAAATGAATCACGTTTACTGTTAGAATTAAGTGGTAAAAATTTCTATAATGGTTGTGACGAAAAATAGAACTTTACAATATATTTTATGCTTGAAGAAGCTGACGAGAAGTTGCTTTTCCTTTCCATATTAAGAAAAAACGCGAGATTTCAATTTCATGTCGAAAAAATTTCGTTTCTATGCTTCCATCTCAAATGATATCTTTGCTTTATTCACTTCGTCGGAATCTTTTTGCTCCTAATCCATTTTTATGATTTCTGCTTATTTATAAAAGGGATAGATCAATTTAGCTATTTGCAGTTTTTCTCATGCGACAAAATGGATGAATCTTTTCTAAAAAATGTTGTGTACATTGTCTGTAATAAATTAAAATACATTATGTACATTGTTCGTAATAAATTAAAATACATTATTTCTCATCCTTTTCGGTTTTTCCTTTAGGCTCCTCCAAACTGATTTGTTCATAGCGTGATATCATAGATTCGTCACGGAAGTTAGGCATCGATTCCCACGGAGTTTTCAAATCAAATTTTCGGAATTCTTGTGCTAGTTCGGTTGGTTCATAAACGCAGCGACCGAGTTCCGAATCATATCGCAACTTAAAATCAAATTTAATAATTATTTACACTACAAAATATTAGGAATGAATATAGGTCCCAAATACATTCGATTGCGTAACTTTTGTGCATCTGAATATGCAAAAAGCATACCTCAACATAACCAGACAAGGGGAAATCTTTCCTAAACGGATGTCCTTCGAAACCGTAATCGGTAAGGATACGTCGTAAATCTGGATGATTGTTGAACCAAACGCCGTACATGTCATAAACTTCTCTTTCGTACCTGCAACAAAATTAAAAAGGGCATTTCAAATGTCTAAAGCAACTTTAAGTTTCAAGTTTAGCTTACCAGTTTGCACCTTTAAAGATTGGTGTTATTGATTCCAGTGGTGCAATTTCATCAGTGTATGTACGCACACGTATACGTGCGTTGAAACGTATCGAAAGAAGAGCATAAATGACCGGAAATTATTTTCATAACATTAGCCGACTGATGAATTATCATGGAAGCAAAAAAAATGTTGAAATTTCATGCGTGCAGTAATTAAATGTATTGAGCATTTACGAGATTTTACCAATGAATACTACAAATTTATTGGTCCAAAACAAATTTTTTGCAGACGATTTCAGCTAATTGTTTCATCATTACACACAGTTTCAATTGCTATTGCACATGTTACCTTAATAACATTTGTAAACTAATACAGAAAAGCAAATTTCTAAACAAAACCAGAATTCTCCAATGTAATAGTAAAAGTTATTTATTACTTTTCAAGTTAGAAACTGTCAAGCAAACCTGCGTATAGAATTTTTTAAGATGAAAAAACCATGTGAAATTTATAAAACCTCGAAACGAAATTTGCGTGATGGAACATCCATTCCAGTAATAAATACAATATTTGTAAATTGAGCTGCATGGTTGCCTTTTAGAAATGCTATAACGGGTACAATACCATCTGGATGAATTAACAACTCCAATTCATCTCCAGCAGCAAACTATAAAATAAAAAAATTTTCCAGAACTTTTGAAAATATTTATCACAAGTATGGAAATATGTTCATCAAACACTGCATCCATTCATTCGATGAAATTTTAAACATACAAATTAACCTAATATTTAGTGCAATGTACGACTTTATAGTAGTATAATAATTTAGAAAGGTTGAAAAATATCAAATTTTTACTACTACTAATGATAATAATTGAATATATACAAGAATGAATGCATACATAACTATATTCACCTGTTCGGATTACATTACCATAAATTAGCATACCTGTACTTTTTGTACAAATTTTGGCAAACATTCCGCACAATAACGACCAAATTTAGCCAATTTTTCACGTTTTATATCGTCAATTTTCCAAATCGTTGCTGAAAATTATTCTTCACAAATTTAGCAATTACAAAATTAAAAAAATTTTGGGAAAAATTGAAGTAAAAGTGTAAACATTGAAGTATGCATGAAATAAAAGTGTTAACATTAACATCAAATAAAAGTGTAAACATTAAAGTTATGCATAAAAAATTGACAACATTTTTATTTTAATTCAATTTTATGAAAAAATCATATGATATTTTTGTCTTTGTTAAAGTTAAATTTCAAACTTTTTTAAAATTTCCATACATTTCTGTTCGACTTCATCCGCTTTGCCAGAACTATTTGCTGTACAGTAACTTCTCGTATTCTTACTAATAACTCCAGTAAACCCGCATAATGTACGCCATGACGGAACTCGGCAAGTGAACATTTGAAATGTTGACCTGAAGAAAGAAAAAATCGGAATACGTAAACCTGATCAGGAAACGAGAAACAAAGCGAATATGACGAAAACGTCATCCGAAATTCTTTTCCGGATTTTTTTTTTATGGAACAACTAAAACGAATGTGTCGCATCATTTTTCACCATTGTGAGAAACATAGTGATTTCGAAGAGAGTGTGAGGAAGATTGTTAGAAATAGAGAAATGTATTAAATAGAGAATGTGAGAGAAGCAAGAAAAATTTTAAAAAACACGTGATAGGCAGTGAAATTTTTGCTCAAGAATTTTTGTAATTATCAAAAAAAATTTCAATGCTCCTTTCCCGATTAATTTAGTTATGATGATGACGTCACCAGTTTGATAGGATAATTCCGATAAAATCAACGGTGTAGTTGTTTTGATATTAGGATGAATAGCATAACAGGAAAGACAAAATCGGATTTGCAGGAAAACTCGTTCATAGCAAAATTCAATGGTTCCAAACAAAAACTATAATAATTGAAATCTTTTTTTTTTTTGTCAATCGCTGATATTCATCCAATTAAATTTCCTGTCGTTAATTAACACATATACATCATCGATTGGCAAACTCAGTTACGAAAATTAATTAATAAAAATTTTAATGCTATTGGTTAATAATTGTTTACTTAATCAATAATTCAATTTAACCAAATAACAAACAAAAAAGTATAAATTATGCATTGTGCAAGGATTTTTTGGTAATTTAGCAAAAATATTTGTCCAAAAAAAAATTTTTTTTTTGATAATTTGTTTGAGTGCTTAATAATTAATTCAACTAATATATGAATAACAAAAACTGAAATGAAACATTTTAAAAACTTTTTTAATTTTATGCTTACAAAAAAAAAATTGTTTTGTAAATTTTGGATAAATTAATTCAATTTGAACTTCTTTCGTCAAATTAAATTTGCAAAAATTAAACGATGTAATTTGAATTTTACAATTAAATTTTCCAGGATGTTATTTATTCAAAGCAAATTTTTACAAATCTTTTTGTTAAATTTCATTTCTTTCAAATTACACCTGTCAAATTTCAATTCAAAAATTTGTAAAGCTATCAAAATTATTTTAAAAAACGTGGCAATTATTTGACTGAAATATTTCAAATGAAATTTTTTTCATTCAAAATTCATGTAAAAAAAAAGACTTTTTTTAATAATTTTTTGAAAAATTAAAATCATATATGTTAATTAATCCCTGATAAAATTTAGTTTTCACATAAATTTTTGGACCAGTTTTGACATTTATCGCCGATATCAATGTCAACTTCAAGACTGGTCATTCTTTGGTATTAATTAATTAATTAATTAATCAAACGATGGGATAATAGAAGTGGAACAATGAGTATATAAATATGAATATATTACTATGATAGTTATCTTTGCACAATATCCCAACAGGTTGTTAGAAATAATTTCACACTGAAATGAACAAAGACCAAAAAACCGGATATTACATCTGTTAGATTTTAAATTTTACAATTTATACTTTCAAGTTCATCATTGGGAAATTCAACCGGATCTCTCATCTCCACAAAATTATTTCAAACAAAACCATCCAATGAGCTACCAGTGATAACTGTGATTGTGTGAAAAAAAAATTTTTGCAAAACTTTTTAAAATAAATTTATTTATTTTTGTTGTAATTAATAAAATTATCATTTTCAACCATTGATTATAACAATTAGACTTATGTCTCTCTTTTTTTTACTTTAACCCTTTTTTTTCTTAAGCATCACCCACAGTCCAGTGAGTAATCCGTGTATCGAGAGATTGATATCACCGACGGCAGACCTTAGCGACTCGGTAGGGCAAAGATAGTCGCATGAAGAATGGGATGCAACAGTTTCAAATAGCTTAGCTAAACCTTCACCGACAATGGCCGTATAAAAGACTAAAGCTAAACAACCAAGTGGGACAAATGCTAAGTAAGGAGGACATGGATTGCCCAGTTAATGATTAATTAATTAAGTAGTTGCTATAATTTGCCTAGAATGAGTTGACAATTGATTAATTAATTGCATTAATCCAATTTAATTAATCTATCATAGCAAAAGTTTTTCTTCATTTTATTTGGTAAAAATGGCAATCATTGAAATGGTTAATTAATAAATTCAATTATCAATCAAATTAAATGAATGTTTTTGCCTGGAAAGAGTTGATAATAAATTAATTACTGTAAGTCTGATTAAATTTTCCTGTTACACTCGAAATTCACATCTTATTTCGAAAAATGCTATCATAAAAAAAGATTTAATAATTAATTAATTACTGAACCTAAAGTTTTTTTATGTTATTCAAATAGTTTCGGTTTCAAAATTTTTTTATTCGAAATTATTGAAATACAAATGAGAGATATCAATGATAGATAATGCATAGCCTATCACCAACAATCTTATCACTATCACATTAATGATAAAGAAAGAAACAATCTTGAAATATCACAGATATGACAATATTGACAGTTAATTAACTAGATGACTAATTAATTATCGAATTAATTGAAAAAAATACAATTTCAATTTTTTCATCCAATTAATTTCATATCAAATGATCCAGCACATTCATTTGTATTTCAATTCTTACTAAAAAAAAAAAAAAATGACAAAAATGATGATTAAAAAACTTTTGCAGTTTCATTTTAAACTAAAATTAGAATTTCTATTTTGAAGAAAAAGAAAATTTCAAAATTTCGCTTTTAAATCAACACAATAGCTAATTCCAAGTTTTTACTGCTCTAAAAAAAAAAATGAATTTCAGATTTTTTCATTTAATTTTTTTTTGACATTATCTTACTAAATGGTTAGAGTGGTTAAATGAAAAAAAAAGCGAAAGAAAGAAATAGTTGGAGCTATGGATACTAAATAAAATTTTGAAAAATTGTGAAATAATTGCTTGTTCGGTTATTGCAAAAAAAAAAAAAATGGAAAAAATTTCAAAATAAAAATTCAATTTTTGTAAAATTAGTCAAAAATAATAATTATCATTTTTTTTTTAAATTTGAAATGCGTAATTTTTGCGGAAAAAGAAAAAATTTTCCTTTTTCAAAACAATCCATTTTCTTTTTTTTTTTTGTAACTTTTTTTCTAATGGAAAAATAATAAAAAAATTTTTATTTGGTAAAAATCGGAATTTTTGTTAAATTACATTTGGAAAATAATTGTTGTCAGAGAAAAGTTGAGGGAAAAAATAAATTTAAACACAAATGATAGTGGGAGAGAAAAAAAAAAAGAAAGAAATACGATGGTAAAAATTATTTTATTCAATTTTTATAGTTTAATACAACAAAATAAATTTTAAAAAAAATATACATTACTGTTTAAATTTCAGTAAAAATAATTTTGTGCAATAATTTTATTTTTTTTTTTCTTTTCTGCATATTTCTAATCAAAATTGCAATTTTCGCTTGAAACTTCGTCGTTGAATTGAAATTGGTTTTGGTTGCACTGTTGAAATTTGAACTTGGCTTGCTTGACCATCTTCACCTCCATCATTTTTTTCACTTTCAACTACAACATATTTGTCATTTTGTGTTAATGCTGTTGAAAAACAAGAAACATCAATTAAATTATTTAAAGAAAAACAAAAACAAAAAAAAAAAGGCAAAGCAAAAAAATTGTTGAACTATTAAAAAGTCAAAGAAATGTACGTAATATTTGAAGATATAATTTATCGATTGATTTTTTTCTATTTTTTTTTTTTGTTTTTCATCAAATTACCCTAATAATAAGTGTGAAATTTCAAAAATTAACGATCAATTTAATTTTATAATTTTTACAAAATTAATTATGCAGTTTGGAAAATTAATGAATTTTTTATTTTTATTTTTTGCAACTTTGAAATGCAAAGAATTTTTTTCTCTTCTATTTCTTTATTACAAAGCATTCTAATTAGTTTTTGCGGTGAGAAATTTGAAAAAGTGAAGAAATGCATTGGAAAAAATTAACCTCCTTGTAGGCTTCCTTGTTCAACACCTTCAGCAAATCGCCTTGGTACAGGTGGATTTTCTGGTGGTAGCGAGAGTTGCTGTGAACCATCATCAAGCGTGGAATCCTTGTATTGTTGTGATTGCTGGTGAGCGTAGGATGTTGAAACTAGTGTAGGTGGTGGTGGTGCTGCAGCTTGTGGTGCACCACTATAGAATGGTGCGGGTGCAGCTTGTGATGCACCACCATAAAATGGTGCAGGTGCAGCTTGTGGTCCAGCATTATAGGAAGATCCGGGTGCAGCTTGTGGTCCAGCATTATAGGAAGATCCGGGTGCAGCTTGTGGTAGAGCGAATGGTAGTGGTGCTGCATAACTTCCTGATTTTTGATATCCACCACCGCCGCCACCACCTGTATATGTTGGTGATGCGACATATCTGAACATTATTAACATTTGTTTGGAATAATTTGATTAATCTCACTTGTTTAATTAATGAATTTATCATTTATATTGACATTCAAATTCTTTAAGAAAAAAATTTAAAAAACAAACCATTCAATTAGCAATAAAAAAATAGTTTTACTTTTCACTTTCGGGATTTTTAATTTTTCTTATTTCAAAACAAAAATCATTTTTGAAATGAACTCACCCTCCTCCTATTGCTTGACCTCCGCCTCCGCCAAAACCACAAGATGAAGCACAACCTTGTGGTTGTGGTTGTGGGCAGCAAATTGGTGAAGGTGGAAGTAGAGGTAGAGGTGGAGGTAGAGGTAGAGGTAGAGGTGGAGGTGGAAAGCCACAACCGCACCCTGGTTGTGGTACTGGTAGTGGCGGTAATGGTGGAGGGATGAAACCGCCGGCACCACAAGCAGATCCACCGCATCCTTGCTGTGGTGGTGAACAACAACCCTGACCACCAAAGCCACCAATGCCACCAAAGCCACCGAAGCATGCCGATACGGGATAGACTAGCAGGATTGGTATTAACGCGAATTCCTGTAAACCAATTTAATTATTGCGAGTTTTGTCGAGAAACAAAAGAAACTTTTTTATTACCTTTAAAAAATTTTTCAATTAATCGTTTCAATTAATTATAAGAAATTTGAAATGTTTCATTTATTGACCAATAAATGTTACTTCTTCAATATTACCTTTTTAATTAATTTGCAATGTAATTAATGAATTTTGCTCAATGCATCATTAATTATTCTTGCAAGCAAAATAGCTATGCATGTATCATCATCAATTAATTAATCATTCAAATTTGAAACGCTCACAATTTGAAATTGAAAAAATAAAAATAAAAAATTATTTTCTTTTTTTTTTCTCACTGCTTGCCGCATATAACTTAAATCATTAATTGGCCATTAATGATTTAGTAATTTTTTGAAAAAGTTTTAAGTTCTCAAAAAAATTCTGTTCACTAATCGTTTCAATGCATTCCGGATGAACATACTGCATCATAAAATGCAGCAAATGTTGTAGAGCATGTTGCTGTAAAACTGTTGTAAGGATACTGTTTACCAAATTGCTCGGTATATTTTTATCCTTTTTCATATTGAAAAATAAATGAACAAAAAAAAAAAAAAATTAATTAATTAAATTTTTGAAATATTTAAAATTAAAAAAAGGATTTTTTTATTTTTGTTTTTGTTTGTTTTTATGAATAATAAAAATTTAGAAAGAATTGTTGAATTTCATTTAATCTTGTTTTTTTTTTCCTTCTTAATGAATTTTTTTTTAGAAATTTTGAATAAATTTCAAATTTCAAGTGTTACAAAAAAAAAAAAGTAAATGAATGAGTGAAAAAAAGAAAAAAAAAAATTTTTTTTGTTAAATAAATTTTTGTAGTTAGGCATTGGAAATTTCATTTAGTAACAACATGAAAATTAAAATTTTTTTTTCAATAATTTTACAAAAATTGAAAGTTTAAAAAAAAACAAAGCAAATATTAAATTTCACTTTTTGTTTTTTTTTTTACATTTCATTCAGAAAAAAAAATAAAAAATTAAACAAAACTTCTAAAATGCTATATCTATACTCAAAGCATTGAAAAAATTTTTTATAAAAATTTTAAAAATGTAGCATAAAATGCACGTAATACGTCAGTCAGTTCGTGCAATATGCCATATTTGATAGGACATGAAATTGTATTCTAATATTCAACGATTTCTTAAGCAATCCTTATAAAATTTAGTAAAAAATTATTAAATTTTAATGTAAGTGTAATAAAGGTTAGAGTTAACTGAGCAAATAACTGACATTCAAGTTAGGTGAAAAAGTTTTATTAATTTGTCTTTGCAATCAATTGCGATATTTCCCTAAATTTTAAAAATAAAAATGCAATTTTTTAACTTACATTATTTTCGATTCAAGTTGCATTTAAGTTTTTGATTTAAGCTGCATTTAAGTTTTACGTTAGGAAAAAGAACATAAAAATTTGTATCATTAATCGAAATGCACAAATAAGCGTACGCCATTCGTAGCTAAACATTTCTCCTTCAAAAAATTTCACTTTATTAACGATTTTTAAATTTTAAAATTTTTTAAAAATAATTTAAAATATAAATTAAAAATGAATCTAAAAATTCAAATAATATTGAAATATAAATTAAAAATTTTTTTACACATTGTTAATTATAACAAAAATTTGAAAAAAAAAGTTTTTATAAAGTGAAATGAATTTTCATAAATTTTATGTTTAATTATTAAAACTAAATTTTGTAATTTCGTACTAAAATATTAAAATTAAATTTCTTTATTTTCAAATAATAAGAATATTTAAAAGAGCCTTGTAAACAAGAATTAATTAGTGTTAAACGAATTAGCTCAACCACTTGTAAATCGTTTTCTTTGAAGAATTAAAATGAAAATAACAAGTTACTTGTTGCAGCCGGCTTAATTATTTAGCTCAACACTTAATAAATAATTATGAGGAATGGAGGAAGGGGGGGGGGGAAATAATGAATGTGAATGATTAGAATGGAATTTTAAATTTTTAACAAAATTTAACGAATGGATTTCGAAATGACTACGATACATTTGTGATGTAAAATCTTTTTGGATTAAAATTATTCAGTGAAATTTTTTATTTTTTTGTTTTTTTTCCATCTCAGAAATCACCATTCAAATTTGATCAATTATATTATGCGGTCAACAAAAAAAATTAATAAATTTTTTTTTTTCATTATGAAATAATTAATTAATTGATTCTGAACAAAAGATTATTCTAATACTTTTAACAATTTTTTAAATCTAAAAACAAAAAAATAATTAAAGCAAAAAAAAATCTTTCATTAAAAAAAAAAAAATTAACAAATTAGTTTGAAATTTTTGTTAACAAATTAAAAAATGAAAAATTTCCAACTAACCATTGCGGTCGAGAAAAAAAAATGAGTGAAATTGTCCTTTCGCTTTTCTTCCTTTCTAAATGTTTTTTGAAACGAACGAAAAAATTCTTGCAATTTGTCGTTGTTTTTTTTTTTTTTTTTTTTGGCGAAATCCACGCGTCTATCGTCCAATCAACCAAAATCAACCAATTTTTTCGTTTAACAAAAGGACGTATGAAATAATATAATATCACAATATTATAGTAATAATTGTGCGGTAAATGGGCAGATAGATAACCAGGATGTTGTTAGGATGGGAGCAAGTGGAAGTTTATATTCAATTGAAAATTATAAACTGGTAATTTGAAACAAAAATTATAGCCTTTTATATAGAACAGCTTGAGGCGATAAATGTATTTGTAAATCAGCGGCGCCAAATTTTTGTTTCAAATTACCAGTTTATAATTTTCAATTGAATATAAACTTCCACTTGCTCCCATCC